>JAQQSW010019678.1:0-11001 GCA_028646575.1 Pseudocheirus occidentalis
AAGACCATCTACATAGTTCTCATTCAGTGTGCTAAGCAGAGAATAAAGTCAGTGAGTTATTTGAACAATTCAGGTACCAGGGAAAGGGAAAACTTGTTTAGTAGCCCTCCAAATATGCTTGCCTTCTGGGATAGTCTGAACCACTCAGTGGTATCACAAGTTCTGAGGGACTGTGTTGTAGTGGAGGAAAGAGGGATTCAGTTGGAAGATCCAGATAATGGTTGGTGGGCTTTGGCCAGTTCCTGCTGACACCCTGATCCAAGTGCTGTATTTTTGTGTTGAATTGGACTAATCTTAGAAATTTAACTCTTTGGAAGTACAACTTTCCAGCCCAAGGTTATACAGATAGTGGCAGAGGGGGAAGGGTAGAGGCAGAGTCCAGAACCCCAAAGTTCCAAACCACATAAAGGGATGCTTGCTTTCATGCCAGCATTTTGCTAGTTCCCTAGGCAACCCCCAGGATGACCTGGCACCAAGTAGTTGAGGGAGAGTCAAAGAAGTCTTTTATAGAAAGTTATTGCTTCTCTGACCCAGCAGAATTCACTCTCCATTAAGGTTGTTCAAGTGCCTTTTTTGTGAAGAATAAGGAGGCAACATAAGTTGTACGCAAGTTGATTTTTTTCATCACTCAGTAGTAGGGTGTCAGCTCTTTGAGAGTAGATACGGCTTCTTTTGTATTTTGGTATCTCTGGTGGCTATTTCACAAGAAGTACTTTAAAAATCTTTGTTGTAGAATCTAATTGTATGAAGTAGTTACTTCCCTTCAAGGTCCTAATCATTTCTACCCTTAGCAACCAGCTCCTCCCTATGGGGAGAATCAATTAGTTAATCAGTATTTTTTAAAGTACCTATTATGTGTCAAACACTGTGCTGAGCACTGAAGATACAAAAAAAGGGCAAAACATTGTCACAGATTTCTGGGAGCTTACAGTTTAATAGAGAAGACAACATGCAAGCAAATATATAAAAAATCAAGCTACTTGTATACAGGATAAATGGGAAATGATCAGAAGAAGAAAGTCACTAGAATTAAGAGGGATTTCCAAAGGCTTCCTATGTAAGATGGGATTTTAGTTGGGACTTAAAGGGAACTTGGGAAATCAGTTGTAGAGGAGAACATTCCAGTTGTGGGGGACAGTACAGAGCCCAGAACCAAAAGATGGAATGTCTTGTTCATAGACAGCAGAGGCCAAAGTTGTGTCCAATTTTTTGTCACCTCATTGGGGGTTTTCTTGGCAAAGATACTGGAGTGGTTGCCGTTTCCTTCTCCAGCTCATTTTACAGATGAGGAAACTGAGGCAAATAGGGTTAAGTGACTTGCTCAGGGTCACATAACTACTAAGCATCTGAAGCCAAATTTTTAACTCAGGAAGGTGAGTCTTCCTGATTTCAGTCCTGGTACTTTATCTACTGTGCTACCTAGCAGCCCACAGAAAAAGATAGAAGAGGGCTCTTATTGGCTTGAATGCCAAACAGAGTATTTTGTATTTGATCTTGGAGGTGATAGGGAGACACTGGATTTTATTGAGTAGAGGAGTAACATGGCCAGGCCTTCACTTTGGTGCCTGAATGGTGGAGGGGTGGGGGAGCAGGGAGAGAACTGAGGCAGGCTGGCCCACCAGTAGATTCTTGCAGTAGTCCGGGTGTGAGGTGATGGGGCTTACCCTAGGGGGGTGGAGACATCTGAGAAGAGGAGAACCAATGTGAGAGATGTTGCAGTGATCTTGCATCCGATTCTCATCTGTTCACCACATTGTTCCTTCTTCCACACCTCCAAGCTCCCTTCTGGATTTACTAACTTCTCTATATTGAGTTGGAAGTCCAGTCAGTTGTTTCAGTGATGATTTTTCTAGTTTCCTAGAAACTCTCATAGATGTTTTGCTGAACCTGCCATTCTAATCCCTAACCCAGGGTAACTCATCTCAGCTGTGTTTTCTGTTCATTCTTAGCTGCCGAATGATGCTAGAGAAGATTACACATTTGTATTAATTGGTTCCACTATTAATTTAATCTAGTCTTAAATCACAGGTCTGACCATGTCACCTCCCTGTTCAATAAACTTTATTGGCTCCCAGTCACCCTCAGGATCAAATACAAATTCTTCTGGTTGGCATTCAAAACCCATTGTAGCCTGCCCTTTCTCTAGTCTTTTATGCCTTTCCAGGCTTTTAGGCTTTACTCCCCACCGTGTACTCTTCAGTCCAGTGATACCAGCCTTCTTGCTGTTCCTCATACTAAACATTTCTTCTCTCATCTCCAGGCATTTTCTCTGGCTGCCCCATGCCTGGAATACTTTCCTTCCTAATCTTTGCCTACTGGCTTCCGCGGCTTCCTTCAAAACCCAGTGAACATTGCCCCTTCTATAAGAAACCTTTTCCAACTCCTCTTCATTCCAGGATCTTCCTCTGCTGATTATTTCCTATTTATCTTGAAAGTAGCTTGTTTGGGCATATTTGTTTCCATGTTGTCCCTCCCATTAGATTTTGAGAGACTGTCTTTTGCCTTTCTTAGTATCCCTAGTATTTAGTATAATACAGGGCACATAGTAGGAACTTTATGAGTGTTTATTGACTGACTCTTACTGCTCATTTATAGAATTCAATTTAATTCATTCAGCATGTAATCATTAAACTCTTAGTGCCAGACAGTGTACCAGGTTGAGGATACATAGACAAAAAGGAAAACAGTCCCTATCTTCAAAGGGTTTATAATCTTGTACACAGGAAAATTACACAAATTAACTTCAGAAAGGAAGAGCACGAGCAACTGGGGTGATGAAGAAAACCCTCTGGCAGGAAGGAACAAAGGGTTCCACCAGATGGATGCATGTCAGGCTCCTGGACAGCCTGTGCAAAGGCAGAAGATGGGATGTTGTATACAGGGAACATCAAACGGGGGAATTTGGCTGAACATAGAGTTCATAAAGCAGAATAATGTGGAGAGATTCATAGGATCTCAGAGGTGGCAAGGATCTCAAAGGTCATCTTGTGCCATCTCCACCTGAAGTGATAAATCCTCCTAGCCTCTCCTTAAAGACCTGCTCTGAGAGAAGGGGCCATTTCCAGTCATCCTGATCTGTATCTTGCCACAAGACCCAGATGGATCTGGAGGAGAGAGTGAGGCTGGGAGCTTTGCACATTCCTCCCTCACTTAAATCCAACTCACTCGCAAGTCATGGCATCATCTTCTTGATGTCATGTTCTTCTTCAACAGCAAAGCATAAACAAAATAAGCTCTTATAGAGAAACCATTCTCAGTTGAGATATCCTATTCTATTTTTGGTTCCCTCAGAATGGTAGGAAGTTCTTTATATTACGTAAAATTCTGTCTCCTTGTCATTTCTAGCCATTAGTCTTAGTTCTCCCTCTGTTTCATTTTTATATGTGTATCCATTGTCATTCATTTATCTATGTGATAGTCTTTCAAATGTTTGAAGGCAGCTATCATGTCCTCACCAAGGAGAGCAGGTCTAGCCCCCTCTTCACACATGGTAACAGTTTACAAATTTGAAGACAGGTATCACATCTTTCCTCTTAAGATAGTTTTCTTTAGATTAAACCTCTCCAGTCTCTTTGATTGGCTCCTTTGTCATGGTTTTGTCTTCTGATCATCCTGTAAATTCAATATCAATTGAAAGTGTGATGTGATAACAGAGACAGTTAATTTGCTCTTGGGCTGCCTTAAGAGAAGCACCATTCAGTTGTTAGTCATGTCCAACTCTTAGTTTTTTTGGTAAAAATACTGGAATGGTTTGTCATTTCCTTCTCCAGTGGATTAAGACAAACAGAGGTTAAGTGACTTGCTTAGGGTCACACACTAATAAGTGTCTGAGGTCATATTTGAACTCACATCTCTCTGACTTCAGGCCTGGTATTCTATCCACTGAACCATCTAGCTGCCTTCTTAAGAGAAGCATAGCTTCCAGGAATAAGGATGCGATAGCCTCTCTGTACTCTGCCGTAGTCAGCCCATATCTGGAGTGTTGTGCTCAATTCTGGGCACTGCAAGTTTTTTTTTTTTTCCTTTTTTGGAAAGTGAAAAAAAAGTATGCTTTAATCTGTATTCTGAGTTCATCAGATTTCTCTCTGGAGGTCTACAGCATTTTTCATCATGGGTCCTTTGGAATTGCCTGGGATTATTTTATTGATCAGAGTTGCTAAGTATGACACATTTGATCATTTTTACAATATTGCTGTTACTGTGTACAGTGTTCTGGTTCTGCTCACTTCACTTTGCATCATTTCACATATATCTTCACTAGGCACTACAGTTTAAGAAGAATATTAAAAAGAACTAGGGATATTTAGCATGGAGAGAAGAAGACTCAGGGGAATATGATAACTGTCAAGGAGTTGGGGGATTGTCACATGAATAAATGAAAAGTATTTATCAGGTACTTACTACATGCCAAGAACTATGAATAAAATACAAAAATAAGACAGTCTTTGCCCTCAAGTAGCTTACATTTAGTTGCGGGAAGGAGAACATATATAGGTAAGCCCAAGAGCTATCAAAACAGTGGTGTACTTTAGACCACCAGCCCTGCTTCCAACCTGGACCCTGTAGCCATTATATAGGAGACTTGTGGATAAGGAGATGGTCATCCTTACCACCACCACCATCATCAACTGCTACTAACTGGGCAGTCAAGCTAACAGAGGTATCAAGGTCTCATGAGGTAGAGACAGAAGATGGCATGTGCCGTGAAGGTCAAACCACCACCACCTCTCCCTAGATCCCAGTGGAGATACACCAGGACCCAGAATCCAGAGGCCCTGTGAATCGTGGCCCATCCTTCTAGCCATCATTGCAGGAAAGAGCTGTTGTGGAGAAGGAATCTGCAATCACCACAACTACTGATAACTGCTAATCAACTGCTATTGACAACCAAGTAAACCCAAGAACCCTAGCAAATAGCAGTTCTCCCTCCTACCTCCCCCTGTCCCCAGCCAACAGACTTACTCCAGCATTGCTGCTGAAATCCACAGTCCCCACCCTCACCAACTGCTTACAGACTGCCATGACTAAATAGCCAAGCCAAAATAGCTGAAGCAGCGTGTCCTGAGCATGTACAAGGTTGGTCAAACAACTACCAACAACTCAACCACATCTCTTCAGACACTGGTAGAGACAGCTCAGGATTCAGAGCTTTAAGCTCTTGGAATTATAATGCACCTAACTTCCCAGTCCTACCACAAGCCTGGTCTCCAGAGCCAACATTAAGGAGGACAACCCTTCTGGTGAAGAGGTCCAACATCACTGGTGATCGATCATCAACCAGTGATGAATTGTCACTGATGGGTCAATGAAGCCTAGGTGCCCTGAGAATAGGAGTTCCTTGGTGTTCTCAACCATCAGTCACCTTGCCAACCTGGCCCCTTTGTCTAGGGGAGCAACTTCATGGAGGTATGACTTACCCAACAACTTCTGAAGGTGCTGTAGCTCTTGGTTCTTCAGCAGCAAGACTTTCAGAAGACCTGAAAATAAAGTTATCACCGCTAAAGTCTTTGGTATTGTCAAATGGTTCAATATTATAAAAAGATATAATTTTACCAGTGGAAATGACATTAAAGAAGATTATTTGCTATCTGTTTCACCACTATACACTAAGGACCACTGGGCAATTCCATCTGACTTGCAGCTGAAACCTCCTACAGAAGAGTCAAGATGACAGAGTAGGAAGTCACAACTGACAAAACTCCTCCCAAACTCTTCTACAATGACTGTAGAAAACACACCAAGCCAAATTCTGTGTGGGAAAGTCAAGAAAAAGTCACAGTGAATAATTTTTTTTCAGCCTAGAGTAGACAGTAAGAGGGCTCTGCAAACGCTGGGGTAGGGATGGGTCAGGAACTCAGTACAGTGGAAGTGAACAAGGAATGTCCTAGCACCCAGGGATGACAAGGGGACTGAACAAGTGGGCAGGAAGATATCCCAGGGGATCCCAGTACTACTACTGGGTGAAGGATCAGGTGCCATTTGGCAACTCTTGCCCATTTCCCAGTCCTGGGTCACAGTTCCAGGGTGGAGAGGAGTATCAGAGGAGCACAGGTCCTAACTGTCAGGACAAGAGCACAGATCAAGAGGGTAATAAATCTCTCACTGGACCATATCATACTGGAAGCACTGAAAATGTGTAGGTCTCTAGGTTAGACTTTGAAATCAGCAGAAGGACATAAGGGACAGAAGCTCATGTCAGTTATCCTCCCCAGAGGTGAAAAGAGTCCCATTTTAACATAAAGTTCAATTTTTAAAAATTGGTTAGAATAATAAGCAAACAAAATAAAAACTCCCAACTATCAAAAGCTATTATGGTAACAGGGAAGCTCAAAACACAAACTCAGAAGAAGACAATGACTTGAAAAGAATAACAGTTTGATGAGAGGCACAGAAGAAAATAACTTCTTAAAAATCAGAACTGGCCAACTGATAAAAGGAGCACAAAATCTCACTGCAGTAAATAACTCTTTAAAAATTAGAATTGGTCAGGTAGAAGGTAATGACTTCATGACACATCAAGAAACAATAAAACAAAGTGAAAAGATAGGAAAAAAAAGAGCAGAAAATCTGAACTATCTCATAGGGAAAACAGCTGACCTAGAAAATATATGGAAGAGAGATAAGAATAAGAATTATTGTTCTGTCTGAAAACTGTGAACAAAAATCTTATATTTCAAGAAATTTTAAAGGAAACCTTTATATATCTCAGAACTAGATATCAAACCAGCCCAGATCTCTTAGAACCAGAGGTGAGAGTAGAAATTGAAAGAACCTACTTGTTAAATCCTAGAAGAAATCCCCAAATGAAAACTCTCAGGAATATTTTAGCCAAAATCTAGAGCTCCTAAATCAAGGAGAAATTACTGAAAGCAGACAGAAAGAAATACTTTTTATACCATGGATCCACAGTCAGGAACACACACAATTTATCAGCTATCACTATAAAGGAATGTAGGGCTTGCAATGTGATATTCCAGGTGGCAAAGGTGATAAAACCAATAATAATCCAGCAAAACTGAGTATAATTCTATGGGGAATTGAGGAATCAGGGGAGAATGGAAATTTAGTGAAATATAAGACTTTCAAGTATGCCTGATGAAAAGATAAGAGCTGAATAGAAAACTTGACATTCAAACATAAGAATCAGGAGGGGCATAAAAAGGTAAACATGAGAGACTAAACAAGTTTAAATTCCTTTATGGGAAGATGATACATGAAACCCCTAAGAATTCTGTCATCATTAGAGCAGTTAGAAGAAGTCTACTTAAATGGTTGTGAACTATTATGTTGAGATTATCTCAAAAGAAGAATGGGGAGAGGATTCTGGGAAGATGGCAGAGTAGGTCATAAAATTTTGGGCTCTCACAATTTTACCCCACAAAAGAGATACAATAGCAGCTTAGGGAGAACAAAGTGTGGGTAAAAATAAATAAGAATAGGGGCATAACAGGGGTCTTCCTGGGACAGTTTGAGAAGATGAGAAGAAAAATCCCAGGATGAAGTTTGGTCCCTGTGAAGAATAAACACCTCCAAGGCTAGGGTCAGCTTCAACAACAGGCTGCAAGCCACTTAAACAACCAGTAGGAGGCCCCTGGATTGGTGGGTTTGAGAGCCTGTCTTGGCCCCAGTCATAGGAATTTTTACTTACTGGATAGTGAGGGGAGTTGGGCATTTGAGCCCTGGAAGATCCAGGGAACCTCTGCTGACAAAAAATGCCAGACCCAGCTGTGCTGTAAAGAGCTGCTGGGGAGAGAAGGAAAGAGCACACCCCTGGTGATTGCAGAAGCAGTGGGGCAGAAAGCCCCTGGCTATGGGCACTTACAGGAGGTTGGAGGTTTGACTTTGGTTCCAGACTATAGGGGAGAACTGAAGCTCTGGGACAGGAGGTACCATTTCCCATGCCACAGAGCTAGAAGTGATTACCAAAATTAAGTTATTACCACTAAAAATGTACAGGCAAAGGAGAAAGAATCCAACCATAGAAAATTACTATGGGAAAAGAGAAGACTAGAGTTCATCTTCAGAGGAGGATATTGAAGCAAAGAAACCCCCAAAGAGTAATATCAAGTCATCACCTGCCCAATAAGAATTCATAGAAGATCTTTAAAAAGACTACAAATCAAATGACAGAGGTGGAGGAAAAACTAAAAAAATAAAAAAGAACAATCCAAGAGCAACAAGGAGGTTATGAAAGGAAAGTGAACCAATTAGAAAATGAGAAAAGGAAATACAGAATCTTAAGGGAGAAAAATCACACCTTGAAAATTAGAATTGGGCAAGGTGAAGCCAGTGAAATTATAAGAGATCAAGAAATGATAAAACAAAATATGAATAGTGAAAAAATAGTAGAGAAAGTATATAAGAAAAACATGAGGCGGCTGGGTGGAGCAGTGACTAGAGCACTGTCTCCGGAGTCAGGCGGACCTGAGTTCAAATCCGACTTCAGAGGCTTAACACAGAACTAGCCATGTGACCTTGGGCAAGTCACTTAACCCGAATTACCCTGCCCTCCCCCCTCCAAAAAGAAAAAGAAAAACAACAGATTTGGAGAATAGATCAAGAAAAGAAAATGTGAAAAAAGTCAGACTAAGTGCAAGTTATGATCAAAAAAAGAATCTTGATACAATAATACAAGAAATAATTAAATAAAAATGTCCTGAAGCATCAGAACAAAGGGGGAAAGTAGAAATAGAAAAATTATCAGTTACTACTTAAAAGAGATCTTATGTGTAGCAGCAAGCACCCTTGCATACCCAGGGTGGCTGCTAGCACAGGTTCTTTGATCTGCTTTTTTAAAGGAAAGCAATTCAAAAAGGGTTAACAGTCTTACTTTAATCAATCAAACATATATCATTTACCTAGTTCAGGGAGAAAAATCTTTACCCTGAACTTCAGAGAATACAAACAGAAGTTACAAGCTGACAAAAATACAGAAAAAATAACACAATTCAATAGACAGGGCTTCTAGCTGTCTGACCATTACTCCCATACTTAGTCACCAGAGAGAGAAGCACCAGCGTCTAGGTTTTCAAAGCCGGGGGCTCAATGGCTGCCCAGAGTCTCTCTGGCCAAATCATACAACTCTTCCCAAAGTGAACCCCAAAGCAAGACCTCACATTACAGGTATATATTGCCTTCTCTAGGGTCAGAGAATATCACAACCCTCATGACCCACTTAACTACAGAGTAACAAAAATTATGCCTTCCTGAAAAATAAGCCTCCCTCAAAGCAAGTTTCTCCTGTGGGTTCTGCTCCACCCTTCAGCAAACTCTTCCCACCACAGGCTCCATGTGACCACATTCAGCCTATTAAGGGACAGAGTTTATTTTCAAATCAGGAAAGGTCCTCAAGTTCAATTTAGCCTTATTAAGGGGTAGAGAAGATCTTCAAATTCCCATCATCATTACACTATGAGAAAAACTCATAGGAAAATCATAGTCAAATTCTGAAACCTCCAGCTCAAGGATAAAATATTAAAAGCAACAAAAGTAAAACATTTTAAATGTGATGGTGAAACAATTTGAAATATGCAAGACCTAGCAGCAGAGACATGAAAGGACTGCATGTCTTGGAATACTACATATCTCCTTCCCTTTGGGCATAGTTCCAAACGGTTCTCCAGAGTGGTTGGATCCATTCACAAGTCCACCAACAATGCATTGCTGTCCTAATTTTACCACATCTTCTCCAACATTTATAATTTTCCTTTTCTGTCACATTAATCAATCAGATAGGTATGAGGTGGTATCTCAGAGTGGTTTAATTTGCATTTCTTTAATTAATGGTGATTTAGAGCATTTATTTTTAATTTTTTTGCATTTATTTAGTATTTAATTTCCCCCAGTTACATGTAAGCAACAATTTTTAACATTTGTTTTTAAAACTGTGTTACAAATTCTCTCCCTTCCTCCTTCCCCATCCCCCCTCATTGAGAAGGCAAGCAATTCCAGGTTATATTTTTGTAGTCCTGTAAAACATATCCATAATGGTCATGTTGTAAAAGAAAACAAAGATTTAAAAAGAAACCTCAAGAAAAATAAAGTGGAAAACCCCCTAAAATTGCATATTCCTAGAGTATTTTTTCATATTACTATAGATAGCTTTGATTTCTTCATCTGAAAGCTATCTGTTCATATCCTTTGACCATTTGTCAGTACAGGAATGGTTTGTATTCTTATAAATTTGACTTGGTTCTCTATATATTTGAGAGATGAGGCCTTTATCAGAAACATGCTGTAAAAATTGTTTCCCAGCTTTTTTGCTTTCCTTTGAATCTTGGTAAATGCAGCTTTAAAAAAAGGCTATCTAGGGGTGATCGTTCGAGGTGTTCGTGAGGGGGAGTGTGTTGGCGTGAGGGAACCAGCCGCCCCGAGCGATCCGGCTGTAGAGGTATCGAAGGAGGCTTCTAAAGGCCCCGGGGTTCGTTCCGAGCGGGGTTCGGCATGTCGCAGCAAAAAAAAGGCCGAGGCCTTCCCCGCCCCGGCGGCAACGGCGACGGCGCCGGCCCCAGCGGCAGTCGCGATGCGAGCGACGGCCCTAGCACCAGCGGCGGCAGCCTCAGCTTCAGCCAGAGCCGGGTCCGGGCCCTCGCCCAGGCCGTGGCCCAGGCGGGCCCCTCGCAGGTAGACGATGACGTCATGGAGGAGGCGGAGTGTGAGGAGCCCGGGCCCACGGCGACCCCGCCGATGCCCTCCACCTCCTCATCGTCGTCCTCGTCCTCCCAGGCCCAAAAGAAGCCGGTCAAGCGCACCGAGGCCCAGATCCAGCAGAAGGTGAACGAGCTGGTGCAGTTCTTGCTGGTGAAGGACCAGAAAAAAGTGCCCATCCGCCGGGCTGATATGGTGAAGACGGTCCTGCAAGACTACAAAGACCTGGCCTCGGCCATCATCGAGCGCGCGGGCCAGACCCTGGAGGAGGTCTTCAGGCTGCCGCTCAAGGAGATAGACCAGAAGCACCATGCCTACATCCTCATCAACAAGCTGGAGCGCCTGGAGGGGGAC
>JAQQSW010019679.1:0-11001 GCA_028646575.1 Pseudocheirus occidentalis
ATGTATTTAACATGATCATGTATATATTATATATAATAATATAGTATGTATACACTATATATGTATATAGTGTATATTATATAATAATATGTATATATTATATATAATAATTGTATATATACATAATTATTAGTATTATTATTATTATTATTCACATGTAACTGGGAATTAAGATGTACAGGCACTAGGGTAAGGAGATCTACCTTACCCTACTGGAAAGTTAGAGGGGTGATGGGGGAGGATATAGGAGAGAGCATATTGGGGGAGGGGTAAACATGGGATTGCTGTTTGGTGGCAATGGGTAGGAGACAGATGGGGAGAAAATGTGTAACTCAAAATCTCATGGAAATGTAAACTAAAAATAAACAAAAGTTAATTTTAAAAAAAGAATGATTCAAAGAACAAATTTTTTTCAGATCATGATGCAATAAAAAGTATCTGTGATAAAGGGTCATGGAAATATAGACTAAAAACTAATTGGAAACTAAATAATTTAATCCTAAAGAATGAGTTGGTCAAACAAGAAATTATAGAATCATCAATAACTTCGTTCAAGAGAATGACAACAATGAGACAACATACCAAAACTTACAGGATGCTGCAAAAATGGTTCTTAGGGGAAGTTGTATATCTCTGAATGCTTACATGAAAAAAATAGAGAAAAAGAAGACCAATGAATTGGGCATGCAAACTAAAACGGTAGACAAAAGAACAAATTGAAAATCCCCATTTAAATACTAAATTAGAAATACTGAAAACTAAAGGAGAGGTTAATGAAATTGAAATTAAGAAAGCTATTGAACTAATAAATAAAACTAAGACCTGGTTTTATGAAAAAAGCAATAAAATTGATAAACCTTTCATCAGTTTCATTAAAAGAAAGAAGAAAATCAAATTACCAGTATCAAAAATTAAAAAGATGAACTTATCTCCAATGAGGAGGAAATTAAAACAATAACTAAGAATTATTTTACCCAATTATATGATCATAAATTTGATCTTATTGAAATTGATGAATATTTGCCAAAATAGAAATTGTCCAGAGTAACAGAAGAAGTAAAATACTTAAATAATACCATCTCAGAAAAAGAAATTGAAGAAACCATCAATGAACTTCCTAGAAAAAAAATTCCATGACCAGATGGATTTACAAGTGAATTCTATAAAACATTTAAAGAAGAAATAATTCTAATGCTTCATAGACTATTTGGGAAAGTTGATGAAGAAGGAATACTACCAAATTCTTTTTATGATACAAATATGATACTGATGCCTAAATCAGGAAGAGCCAAAACAGAGAAAGACAATTATAGACCAATTTCCCTTATGAATAAAGATGCAAAAAATTTTAAATAAAATATTAGGGAACAGATTACAGCAACCTGTCACAATAATAATAATACATTTTGATCAGGTAGGATTTTTTTCCAGGAATGCAAGGCTGGTTCAATATTAGAAAAAATTATCAGTATAATCAATCATATCAACAATAAAACTAGTAGAAACCATATTATTATCTCAATAGATGAAGAAAAAGCCTTTGTGTTTCTCCTTCATTCTTGAAGAGGATCATGATATCAGGGAGATGATGATATGACTTTGACTTGAATGAAGGAGGCCTGTGCAAGGTCACAGCCTCACTTTCTCCTCCAGAGTCATCTGGGTCCACTGGCCAGATATTCATCAGAACAACTGGAGATGGCCTAAGATGCAATGGGAAACCCTGGCCCTTGTAGGAAAAGGCCTTTTCAGGTTCTCACTTTGAGTGAGATTATTCCCATTCAGTGAATAGACCTCTTTAAGTAGTTACTCAAGGCATGGCCCTTTTAATAAAAAAAAAAAATCAAATTATTAGGTTTCAGATTCACTCTGTGCTAGGATGGCAGGGACTTTTTGTCTAATATATGAGCTCCAGAGTGAATTGGGTTAAAACTTGGTTTGTTTTTTTTTTTGCTTTTTGGAGGGCAGTTGGGGTTAAGTGACTTGCCCAAGGTCACACAGCTGAAAGCTTGGTTTTTAAGAAAGAAATCAAACCCAGTAAACACAAAGGAAAAAAGGCAGCTTTTGACCATCAAAATGTACCATCCCCTGTTCAGATCACCCCCATCCTGGATCATTTCCAGTCATCCTGATGAATATCTGACCACTGGACCCAGATGGCTCTGGAGGAGAAATGAAGCTAGTGTCTTCATTTAATGGTAATGAGATTTGAAGATCTTCCTTGCCTCTTGTATTGGCAAGCTAGCAGGTGCTTGGCACTTGGTTTTAAGTTCATAATTGTGTCAAGTATTGAGACCAAGAATTTGTGAATCCTGCAGTGGGGTGAACTTGCTCACATGTCTGGAAGGGATGGGACAGGGAAGAGATTTTGAGAACAGAACTTGTTGTGGCAGAACTTCTGAGAGCCAGCCAGAACTTCTGCTGAGGACTTCTGTTGAGAACTTCCAGGAACAAGAACTACTGGGAGCCAGAACTGCTAGTAGCAAGCAGCATGGAGGCTGAGCAGCTACTGTGAGTGAGGAGAGGAAGATCTTTGCTTGAGGAAATGAGTGAGGGGAGGAGGATCTTTGCCTGAGGGATCCTGTTTTGTTTGGAAGGATTGGGAATGTGGGTGTTCACTGCATTAACTATGTCATAGCTACTATAATGACTTTGTCTTTCTGGTTTGGGAACTCGCTTTTCTGGTATTTGAATAATTGCTTTATCTCTGTCCTCCATGTGGAAATTCTCTTTCATTTTGTGATTCACAACTACACCAGGACAAACACAACACAACAACAACAACCTTGTGTGATTCTAATTGTGGCACCATATTTAATTTTTCTTGTTGCCTTTAATAGTTTATCTTTAAGCTAGGGGTTTCAGAATTTTACTATAATATTCCTATGAGTTTTCCTCATATGATCTCTTTCAAGTGGTTATCGATGGATTTTTTTTTCTATTTTTACTCACCTCCCCTTGTTCTAATGCTTCAGGATAATTTTCTTTAATTATTTATTATATTATTATATCAAGATTCTCTTTTTGATCATTGTTTTCATGCAGTCTGATTATCCTTATGTTTTATCTTCTTGATCTGTTCTCCAAATTCTATTTTTTCATTCTTTATATTTTGTTTAATTATTTCTTGATCTCATTTAATTCTGATTTCATGGTGTCATTTTCTTCCTTAAGATTATGGATCTCCTTTTCTAATTGGTTGACTTTCTCTTCATAGTCTTCTTGTTTTTCTTTGTTTTTGTTTTGTTTTGTTTTTTAGTTTTTCCTGCCTCTCTAAATTGATCTTTAAGTTCTATAAATTCTTTCTGGGCAGGATGACCATTTGATATTACTCTTTGGAGTAGCAGATGCTTCAGTGTCCTCCTCTGAGCATAAACCCTGGTCTTCTCTATTCCCATAGTAACTCTCTTTGGTTGGATCCTTTCTCCTTTGTCTATGCATTTTTTTTTTGGAGTGACAGCTTCATTTTTGTAGTCACCTCTATTCCTGAGGTATGGGGGATGGTGCCTCTTGCCCCAGATCTTCAGTTTTCCCCTCTAGTCTGAAAACAAAGTCAAACCTCCAACCTCCTGTAATTTCCCACAACCAGATGTGTTCTGCCCCAAGGCTTCTGCACTCACCAGGTGTGCTGGTTCCTACTCGCCCCCACTCCACACTGCATCACAGCTGGTTCTGACTTTGTTTGTCAGCAGAAGTTCCCCCATTCAGATGCCCAATTTCCCTCACTGTCCCCTCAGGGTAGAATTTCTTGTGGTTGAGACCAAGGTAGCCTCCCAACACCATGTCTTACAGCTTGTTGTTAATGCGAACCCTAACCTGGTGGCGTTTACTCTTCACAAGGACCAAACCTCCTCCTGGGATTTTTATTCAGATCTTGGATTGTCCCATGAAGATTGCTTTGTACCCCTATTCCTTTTTCTTTTTACTTGCACTTTTTTCACCCTGAGGTGCTATTTTTATCTCTTTTGTGGGGGGAAATCTTGAAAGCTTAGAATTTTCTGACATGCCACCATCTTTCCTGAATCCTCTCTTGACGAGTGAATTTTCAAAAGATGAATCAGAGATCACTTTTAAATGCTCAGTCTAACCAATAATCACAGAAATTAAAATTCAGGTACCTCTCTGAGTACCACTTTATTCCCATTAAATAGATAAAAAATGAAACTTGATGCTGATGAGGTTACCAGAGGAACAGGGACATTAGTCTATTACTGATCGAATTGTAAATTTGTAGAATAATTTTCAAGAGTAGTATGGCATTGCACAAGAAATTTTCCAAAAATTAAGAGCACTACTCTTTGTTGAAGTAATCACATTGCTAGGCATAAGCTCTGAAATTGTTTTAAAAAAGAAACTTTCTATTGATTTTCATAGCATGTAATCGCCGAAAAAATATTTTAGCAACTGGAAATAACTTTAATGTCCAGTAATAGGAAAATGGTTAAGTAAATTGTTGTTCATTAAAGTAATGGAATTCTATGATGCATTTGAGACCAATGCTGATAATGGAATCCTAATAAAGCTGACCTCAGTCCCAATATTCTAACTCCATTATAGGCATGGCCCCATTGAACAGTAGGCCCACTGCACCTACCTATCCCTCCTCACCAATGTCCAAACTTCTTCATATATGCCTCACTGCTCACTAAAACAACAGGTGTGTCCATAAATTCTTAGTTCCCACAAAACAGCAGGTATGGCCATGTGGTGGGAACCCAACTACTCCCTCTACCTAGTCACTGCCCCCAGACTCATTCCCACACTCAACCACAATCACATCATCCATCTAACCCAACACAGGACCACAATACCTAACTATCTATCTTGACCAGACAGGACCACAATAGCTAAGAGGGCAGCCCAACCAGAATGTTTAACTACTGAACCATACATGGGACCTCTCCTCCATTGCCTAATCCCTTAACAAACTCCTCCTGCTTTTTTAATATTAATCATATTCCTGGGGCAGCTAGGTGGCGCAGTGAATAGAGCACTAGTCCTACAGTCAGGAGGACCTGATTTCAAATCAGGGCTCAGACACTAACTTAACACTTAACACATGCTAGCCATGTGACCTTGGGCATAACCCCAATTGCGCTCCAAAAAGCAAAAAAAAAAAAATCACATTCCTCTATTATATGTGAATTTTGATTATGTAATTACATCTTTACCCTATAAAAATCCATCTTGCTTTCTCTGAAGTTGCTGGTTCCTCTTGAAACTTAGTCAACTTCATAACAGTCCTAAATCTCAACAATGCCTATACTTGGCTTAGAGGTGTTTTGACTCTGAATTCTTTGAGACATTTCCAATACAACACATCATGAAACACTAGCAGTTTATGGGTGGACATAGCCACCACCACAACAGTGATGTATGAAGCAACCTGGAAAGATGTATATACAATAATGCAGATTGTTTTCTTGGTGGGGGAGGTGATTTGGAAGCAAAAATAGAAGAATGATGTACACATAACTATAATTGGATGGTGAAATTAAATGAGAATGGATCAACAGAGAATTCTCATGACTGAAAAAGTGGAATCACACTTCATGCATTGAAAATATTTAATTTGAATGTTATAGCGTTGCTGTTCAGATTTATTGATCATGTCCAACTCTTCATGATTCCATTTAGGGATTTCTTGGCAAAGATACTGCAGTGGTTTTCCATTTGCATTTCCAGCTCATTGTAAAGGTAAGGAAACTGAGGATTAGGTCACAGTCCCAGGGTCATACAGGTTGTAAGAATCTGAGTTCATGTTTGAACCCAGGTCTTCCTGATTCAAGACCTGGCCCTTTCCCTACTTCCCCACCTTACTTCCCAAATTTAAATGTGCATATTGGCTGTATTGGTATTCAGTGTTAATCTTTTAGTAACAGATTGAACTAATAATTTTTTAATTAAAAAAGATCTTTTATTTTTACTTCAAGTAAAATATTCTTGCCACCAGTGAAATTTGAAATCTTTCTATATATAATTTCAGATAATTGCCAAACATACTAAAGTACCTTAAAATTACATATCAATACATTTATCTGGGATCATGGAAAGAAAAATTTATATAAATCAAAGAATGAACAATTATATGGTTCATAGAATACCCAGAGAATTTCTTTAGTGAATTTATTTGAAAAGGTGCCTGTGAAATTACATTATTAATTAACTCATAAAAGAAAATGAATTTGATTTTTTTTACCATGAAATACTTAATTAAAATGCTCATGGGTGATTTTGTGGGTATGGATTAAAAATAACTACTAATAAGGGTCTTTAGGTCAAAAGACTTCTTAGGAATTAAACAATGGACCCTGAACAGATTGTCCAAAATCATTTTATGTTAAATAGGTCAATAACAGATTTTTTAAGTATAAGTCATCTAAATAATGGTGTTGTTCATAACTGTACATGTTCATTACATTGACTATTTTTAATAAATTCCCTTGTCCATAAAACAAGTCATAGTGTTCATGCACCAGACAAAGTTGTTCACTTCAATAACCAAAATTACTGAAATGCTTATGCACAAAGTAGTTTCTTAATGTATATGTGTGTTTATGTTTATGTATGTGTATATGTATGCCTGTCTGCATAAAGTTGCATTTTTGCATGTATCTATAAAGTCATAGGTGGTAACCAAAGAATTCCCTAAGTCTTTCTGTCAAGTAGTCATCTTAGTACACCAAACGCATTAGTATACAATCTTGAGGCTTTACCTCATTACTCAGGTGTAAGTAACTTGAGCAAACCAAACATATATTATAATGACAATTTAGCCACAAATACAACCAAATTTATGGTAAACCATGTGCCCTCCATGTTAGAAGAGCAGACTAATTCCAGGAAAGCAACTAAAAATAATAAAAGACATGAACATACTAATTTATTCTGATGGACATACTTTCCAACTGATGAGCAATTTTCCTAAACCTTCCCTTTTTCATACCATTCTGATTGCTAACTTGCAATAGCTCCCATTATCACTGGGATCAAGCCCAGACCAATCAATGGGACCCACAATCTGGAACACGCACAAATTTATCTTCGACTATATCCCTATATAAATCCTCAAGTCTATTCCAAGAATTTGCCATGTGCTTTTCCTCCCGTGTGCCTTGGTTCACATTTGTACTTCTCAAGGAATTCTCTTCCCATTTCTCTTCATTTATGTAAGCCTTACTCTTTTTCAAGGTTCAGCATCAGTTCTACCTCCTCTGAATCTGGCCTTGACTGCACCAATTCTCAGAGATTCTTCCTCTGTCAACTTTTATAGCACTTGTTTTGAGATGTCTACTTCTTTTTAACTGTGGTTGAATAGAGCATGAGCAGAAATTCTCTGCCTGCTTTAGGATGACAATATGAAAGTCTAGGACTGTGGAGGTGTAGGTTCTCTGAGGATGACAAACTCTTTGCTGCTTCCTATCTGTCATATGGTACTCAACAATTTTGCATCTTTGAGATGACAAACATTCCCCTCAATGCTCTTTGAGAGGGATAATCCAGTGAGTTAGTGGATTTAAAAAAAAAACATTTTCCTTTCACTCCACTTTTTCACTCTTGCATGGTAGTAGCATTATTTCCTCCACTAGGTTTTCTATGAGAAATAGGGGGCTGTAGTGGGGTGGAGGGATAGATAGCTTATACTTACTCTCCCACTCAGGATGGTACAACCATGAGAACATGATAGCTACAGCCAAAGTCCCACCCAGGTGACTTTGAGCTTGGATTTGGTGTTGACCTCTATGTGCTTGATCTTTTGTGATCTTGAGAAAGCAAGCATTAACCTCAAAATAGATGTGGCCAGGCTTGGAGGCCACTGTGTGAATTAAAAAGTTAGAAAATCCTAGGTCTACCAGAAGAAACTGATTTATGGCATGAAAGTTACTGAATCTGAGATAATGCCATTAAAAAGGGAAAGAGCTCAATCCTGGGCCCAGCTCACTATTAACACATTGACTTTTATAGAGGCAAGGAAGGATATAAAATGACTAATCAGAATTCATGCAAATTGTTTCATGTTAAATAGTTTTAAGTACCAACTTCTTGCAGCATGAGAAATACAAATGCTTAGTTTGTTTCTGTAAATATTTTTCCTTTTAGTTTTGGGTAGGAAACAAGCATTTGTACTGTACCTGATCCATATTATACTCAGCACCTTTCTCCTTTGAACTTTAGAGAGACCCTAGACATGAGCTATAATCTATGCTAAAAATACATCTACCCTAAGGACACCAGCATAGGGCTCTACCAAACTGAAAAACGAGTCCAACTCTTCTCATTAGTGGCCAGGTACCCCAAGATTAAGCTTCGTACAAACAACATGTCTGGATTCAGAGCATAAGAGCCCCTTAGTGTAAAGGGATCTCCAGCAGCGTACCAGCCCTTTGGGCCCAGTAGTAGCTTATTGATTGGATCCTTTACTTATTTGTCCTGTTAATTAGACCATCAATTTTTCAGTCCCAAGAACCATATCTTCAAGCTGCATAGTGACTTAGAAAATCACATATTACCATTATGCTTTATTGTATTTTTATTTATTTTCTTAAATATTTCCCAATTACAGTTTAATCTACTTCTGACTATACTCTGGGATGCTGCCTGGGCTATAACTGATGCCTCCGGCTTAAACTACTACCTGTAAGCAAAGAATTGCCAAATGTTTCTCTCAAATCACATTTCCAATGGACTTTAGGAATAACCTCCTCTCATTGGTGTCCCACTGCCACCTCATAGTGACCAAAACCAAGTTTATCACCTTTTCTACTAATCCTTTTCTTCCTTCTGATTTCACTAATGCTATCAATACCAATACTATTCACCTGGTCTACAATGTTTGAACACTTGGTATTATCTTTAATTTATTTTTCCTTCAATTCTCAACTCCAAATTTTCACCAATTTCTATTAGTACAATAGATAGAGAGCTGGATTAGGAACCAGGAAGGATTGAGTGAAATTCTCCCTTTGATGCTTAGTAGTTATATATTGCTGCTTAATTTTGCTTCATTTCTCAAATCTATAAAATGGGGATAATAATAGCACCTCTCTTGAAGGGATTTTGTGACAATAAAATGGGATAACATAAAGTGCTTTGCAAACTTTAAGGTGCCATAGAAATGTTGTTATTATTATCATAGATTTTTAAAAATATAATTCTACCTGTATCATAGTTCTTACATCCAGTTCTGTCTCCCTATATCCACTGCTTTCTTGGCAAGTTGACTATAAAACCATGAAAATCTGGGTTCAAGTTCAGTTGTTGACACATACTGACTTTGTGACCCAATGTAAATAATTTAACTTCTCAGTGCTCTGGTTAACTCTCTAAAGACTATATGTTGTAGATAAAATTACCCTGGATTGAAAAAGACAATTTCCATGTCAGGAGAAAAAGGTACTTAAGATACATTTTTATACTTAATTTGCATGTTTATTATTGTTTCTACCATTCTTAACTCTAAACTTTTACCAAAATAATAAATCATTCAAGATATGATTTGTAGTGTCTGCTGATTTTGGGGGGTATAAATGCTTCTACTGAAAATTTAACAATTGGTTCTTATGAGCCAATTCAGTATAACTCCAACACATGCCTGGTTTCAGTCAGGCACACAAGCTTTCCATCTGTTATCCTTTGCTCTCACTGCAGAATTGCACATCCATAGTATAAAAATCATACAAGAAATGTATATTCAGAAATGAAATTAGGGGTATGTATATATCAAGAAGAAAAAGAAAGAAATCAAAAAGACTGCTTGTTCTAGGACCCAGTTGTGACAAGTTGACTAAAGGAAGGAACCCAGAGCATTGGGTGGGTCCCCTCTGGAACGTATGTCAGAAATTGTGGACAAGAATCACTGATTGTTAAGGCATAAATTGATTCCGTTCTGTGTTCTCTTGAAGAGACTGTAGATCCTTTGAAATAGTGAAGAATTATACCAATTATAATTGTGTCTCAAGCTATATTTTATCTATGTGCTAAAGAATCAAGGACATGTATTTTTAATGTTTAATTTTTTTAAACTTAAATATATCTCACATCACTTCTTTCTGGAAGTGTTAATAACACATTGCTATATGATAGCAATTTATGACTGTGGGTGAAAATAAAAGTATAAAAGCACAGTCACACTGAGTCCAGATATACTTTGCATGATTCTTATCTTATTTCAGGTTGATTGGAAGAGATTTTAAGATCTTTATGCACAGAAATATTTTTAAAATTTGTCTGACTGGTGGTCTTTCTTACAGGGGCTTAGAGATGTTAAAATCTAAAGTCGGTACGCTAATGGATTCATGATCTCTTCGAGACTGGTGCAGTTTCATCCCCACTATTAAATCCTATATGATATATGTACTTCTCCTTTCATAAATCCTCCATAGAGAATATACCATGATGCACTGGAAGCCTTTCTCTTCTTCTTGCTCTATATTTCCTGAATACGAAACTAGTCATCACCTATCTGGCATTCTCATTATATTACCCAACTACCTGTTTTTGAACAATGCATTACCTTGACAAGTTCTTTTATAGCACATCCTGAACACAAGTCATCATTTCATTTTGGGTTCACTCCCAGTAACTCAAGTTACTAAAACTTTCTACTTTAAAGTTATATGTCATCTAACTTCTACATTTTGTGTATATGCCTAGATATTTATGTATTTTCTTCCCCATTAGAAGGCAAGTTCCTTGAAGGTAAGAAATGTTTTTGTTTTCTTTCTTATCTCAAGCACTTAATGACATGCATTGTATTAGTAAGTGATTAATTAATGCTTATTGATTGACTGATTCATAATATGTTACAATCTACTTGTACTCACCAAATATCTTTTTCTCTTTCTTTTTTAATGTATTTATTTTCTTGTTTACATCACTCGTTTCCATGAGATTTTGAGTTACAAATTTTCTCCCCATCTTTCTGTATCAATAATGAGATATTCACAACACCCATGATGGTTATGAATATGCTGCTATAGTTTTGGATCACAAAATGTAGCA
>JAQQSW010019680.1:0-11001 GCA_028646575.1 Pseudocheirus occidentalis
TCACCCACTCCCACTGGAAGGACAAGCAATTCAATACAGGCTGTACATGACTAATTACACAGAACATTTCCACAGTGGACAAATTGTGAGAGACTGATTATATGTCCCTCCTTCATATCCCACCCTCCCCTTGTTCTATTCACTACCCTGTCCCTGTCCCTTAACAGAAGTGTGTGCTTCCAACAACCCTCCCCTCCAACCTACCTTCCCTTCCATCATTCCCCCCTCATCCCCATCCCCCCTACTCTCCTGTGTGGCAAGATACCCAGTTTAGAGTTTATGTCATTCCTTCTCTAAGCCAAATTCAATGAGAGTAAGGTTGACCCTTTCCCTTTTGCCTTCCTGTTCTTCCCCTTCATTGTTCCCTTGCCTCTTTTTCATGTTTACATTCTCATGCTTCTTGTAGTTGAGTGTCAAATTTTCTTTTCAGTTTTTTTTTATTTTTAGCAAGAATGTTTGAAAGTCCTCCACCTCACTAAATGGCCATATTTTCCCCTGGAACATTATACTCAGTTTTGCTGGGTAGGTGATTCTTGATTTTCCCAATGATATGTTAAAAGCAATTTTTTAAACTTAAAGTTGAGTTCCAAATTTTATCCCTCTCTTCCTTCCTCTCCTCTTCCTCCCTAAGATGGTAAGCAGTCTGATACAGTTCATACATGTGCAATCATGTAAAACATTTCCATATTAGTCCTTTTGTATAAGAAGACTCAAATTTTAAGAAGAAAGGAAAAAAGAAAGAAAGAGAAAACATGCTTCAGTCTGTATTCAGATACTATTGGTAACTCATTTTTAAATGACACTGTGCTCTGCTTTGGGCATTTGTAGCCTATTCAGTGCAAGAAATGCATCTGATTATCCACTGGGGAGATTTTATTTATATGGAAAAATTTTTATAAGGAATTTTTTTTGTCATTGGATTCAAAAGTCTTAGAAACCTCAGTGATTTTTGTTTATTGATTTGAGTATTGTAACCCAGTGGATAAGTGCTGACTTGATAGTTATTAAGTGTGTCTTTTAAGATCATTGAGCCCATTTCTCATCCCTAAAATGAGTATGATAGTAGCATCTACTTTATAAGTTTGTTGCAAAGATTAAATGAGATTATTTATGTAAAACTTTGCAACCTGAAAAATGCTATATTCCGAGAGCTATTATAATTTTGGCTCTTACGTTAAGTCTGGACCTTGAATCCACTGTTTTAGGGAACTCCTGGTAAAGAAACTCTGTACACCAAGTCAGAGCAAGAACCCTGCAACCAACAGCCTTGAGAGTTTATATGTTTTGCCTAGGGTCAGTCAGTCAGTATGTGGCAGAGACCGGATGGAAGCTCAGATCATGTGCTAATGTAAGAATGGAGTTGACTAATCACCCCCACCCTACTTAAAGGGAGAAGGTGCTCTGATGTCTTAGGAAGTGAGAAGAAATCTCAATCAACCAGTCAGTCACATGGTTTAGATTAAGTGTCAAATGTCCTTGGATGAACTGGAGTGAGACTGGAAGGGGGTTTGTTCAGATTGGCTGAGGAAACTAGTCCTCTATGCAGTAATAGAATGTTTCCCAACTCAGGTAACTGGAGTACCTTAAGGAAATTCATAACCAAGACAGAAGCAGCAAATGAGAGACATTCCAGCTGTACTCCCTGGGGAGGAGGTGCTGAACAGTGAAGGCAGAACATCAGTAGTCCTTGGTCTCCTCTGCCTCATTCCCCTGCTTGGTCACAGGAAGACTTTGTGAGCTAAGAAGAGTAGGGAGTATTTAGACTTGCTATCTTCCCATTAGTATCATAGTGTTAAGTTAAGCTTAAAATAGCACTCTGAATGTATATGGGAGGAATATCAATATAGATATGATAAATACATAACATAGAGATATGCGTATAGAAAGGTCCATCCGTCCGTCCATCCGTCCATCCGTCCATCCATCCATGCATCCATCCATATACACATATAGAAAAATATATATGGAACAAGTTATGTCCCAAAAGATTTTCTGTGCTGTATATGTATGTGTGTGTACTTATATACAGAACATTATTTATGGGGCAGCTTAATCTTCCTGACTCCAAGAGTAGTATGTATAAATACATATGCATGTGTTTACGTATATATCATCTCTTTATCTAAAATATTTACTTTCCATACATTCTCCCTTATAAATTATATATGTATGTTTCCATATTTTTCTATCTATAATATATAACTACTATGTAGTATCTACTATATATGTCCATATGTGTAACATGCATTATACCTGTCATATACGTGTATGTATGCATGTGTGTATATATTTCATGTCTACTATATAAACACAGAAGCACACATATATTATTTCTATGGTAGAATATACTGAAACATATTGAAATTGTTGATTAATACTTGGTCTAAGAAGAAATGAAAGCAAATCAAGAGTATTGTTTGGATTCAGTGGAAGAGATTGGGGTCCGGGAGACTGGAGTCATTTACTGTCCAATTCTCCTAATGTGTGTTTCTTTCACTCTAGCAAAATGAAGATAGATATATAATGAATCCAACATGTTAACTTTTTCTTTTTGTGGTTCTCTGATCAAAAGTCAAATGAGCAAAAATCAATAGATGCCTGTGTAATCAGTAGGAAATATGAAAAAACAAAAAGCCCACAAACCTGGATATAACAGAAATGTTTCTGGAAGTTCAGCTCCTCCTTTACCATAACATGAAAGTTACCACCCCCCACCTTTGACTCTTTGAAGCAGCTACTACTAAGGGATAGGTATATGGCCCAAAGTTTTCAAGCAGAAAGAAGAGAGCTTTCTAAGCATTGCAGGGGTCTAGCGTGCTGTGAAAGAAAAAGCTAGAAACTTAGTCAAAGAAAGAAACTAAAAAAGATATAACATCAGGGAAAGTTGAAAGGCAACAGAAGCAAGTAAATTAAAGACGAATCAGCTCATCACAGGGAATAAATTTTGGATTGCAGAAACTATGTATTTTTTGCATTTGGAGATGTATCTGTCCCTGGCGAGTGGTACTTTAGAAGCTTTTATCTAGGTCCAAATGGAGGGAAGAGAATTGTCAATGTTTGTTCCTTGGGATTTGAGTTGGACTTGAGCAGTTATGTGAGCTAAGGTATTAAGAGTTTAGAAATGGGACAGGGGTGGATTCAGCTCTCATTGTCCCATATTCCATTCCCTACTGGAAAGCAGAATACTTAAGTGAAAGAACTGCACAATGTTTCAAAAGAAGATTTTTGCTGTTTATAAAAATCTAATATAAATGGGAACTTAGAAGGGGAAGAGGAAAAAAATAAGTAACATGGCGATAATCATAAAATGAGAGTAGTCACACTATGCCAGAGCAGAGATACACTCAGCTTGTTGTTTCTGCTGTTGTTGTTGCTGTTAATAAGTTAGAAACTTGATTTGATACATTGACCTGGTGGGGGGAACCTTTAAAAAATAATCTTTCAGAATATTTAGAATATTTAAAAATATTTATTTATTTTAGAATATTTAAATATTTTGGAATGTTTAAATAAAATATTTAAATATTTTAGAATATTTATTTAGAATATTTAGAAATAATTTAATATTTAGAATATTAATGAGCGTTCCATTTGATAAAAAATCCTTTATAGAATATTGACCCTAGAAAAGGATCAAATGCCCTCTAGTAGATAGCATTTTTCTTTAACAGAGGTTTGAAGATTCATTAGCTCATTTCTCAAAAGTGGATTCCTTTGCAGAGTATGGTGTCATGGATTGGTGAACTGATGCAGAGGAATCCCAGATGTGTAGATCTAGAGTTTGGGAGTTCTGCGCTACACATTAGGCATCTGCATGAGATTCAACCCAATATTATGAGGCCCAAGGGGAGGGGGTCAGGCACTAGGCTGCCTAAAGAGGGAAAATATTGCCAAGCTCATGAATGGAGCAGGTCAAATCTCAGCAGTGTACTTCCAGTCTGGCAGAGAGAGAAAAGAAATCAAAATACAGAACAAAATAAAAAAAAAGATTTGTTTTACGCAGGATCCACCCAAACTCTTTCACATTTTCAAATTTAACATTGTTTGGTTAATTTCTTTTTTTTCATTAAAATGGTTTATACATTGTAAAATTCCACATTTCTGTGTGCACATGTGTATATGTAAAATTCTACTACTATTACTAGCTAACATTTATATAGTGTTTACTATGTGAACTTCTTATAAGTATTCTCTCATTTGATTCTCATAGCAATCCTCGGAGGTAGGTGCTATTATTATCCCCATTTTCCAGATGAGGAAGCTGAGGCCAACAGGGGTTTAATGACTTACCCAGGGTCACACAGCTAGTGAATTCTGAGGCCAAACTTCAGCTTAGATTTTTCTGACTCCAGGCCTGTACTCCATCCATTAAGCCACCTAGCTGTCCTACTACTACTGTTACTTTTATCATTATTATAATGAATTAAACCAGGGCTTGTTTTTTCCCTTTACTGCTTCATATAAAAGATAACTTATCTTTAAAGAATATTCATTTTGTCCTATTTCTTTCACTGTATTTATTTTTCCATTAAAGGTATAGAAATAAGCATTTTGTCTCCAATATGGAAACCTTGTCACAGAAATACTTGGCCCTTTCTAGGTCACACTACAGGTTAATGGAGAAACAAAGCTAGAACCAGGGATTTGCTCTCTTCCAGTTTTAGATATAAGGTTCTATGCTCCTATGCATTTGGATTTGACAGGATCATAGAATCAGAATCATAGCTTTGGAGCTGAAAGGGCTCTTTGACATCGTTTGGTTCAGCCCCCCTAATTCTGCAGAAGAGGAAGCTGTGACCTGGAGAGTTTTTTATTCCCTGGTATGGCCCACTACCACGTTGGGGCTAATTAGCAGAGCCAAGAATCAAACCCAGATCTTCTTTTTCTAAACCTAACATACCTACCCAAGTAGCTGCCAACATAATCTGGCAAGAAGTCAGAGGATCCTTTTCTTCCCCAAGAAAAGAATATTATTGTTGAACAATAAATGGACACCAATGATAATAAAATGCCTGAAAACAGCATCAAAAAACAAGTAATCTATAAGTCAGTTAATGAGCATTGAAGGAGCTTATATTTTCATAGGGGGAGATAATACGTATACATAAAAGCGTATTAAAAATGCTCAGTTCATAGAGCACTACACTTCAAGGCATGAAGACCGGATTTCAAACCTTACCTCAGACACTTAAAAAAATCTTTGCCTCAGTTTCTTCATCTGTAAAATAAGAATAATAATAGCACCTACCTCCCAGATTTGTGTTGAGAATTAAGAGATAATAATTGTAAAGCAGGGGTGGCTAGGTGGTGCAGTGAATAGAGCACCAGCCCTGGAGTCAGGAGGACCTGAGTTCAAATCCAGCCTTAGAAACTAAACATTTACTAGCCATGTGACCTTGGGCAAGTCACTTAACCCCAAGTGCCCTGCCTTCCCCCCTCGAAAAAGCAAATAATAATAATAATAATAATTGTAAAGCACTTTACACATTACCTGACAAATAGTGTTATATAAATGTTAGCTACTATTATGATTTTATTATTAAAATGAGGATAATAATAGCAGCCAGTTCCCGGAGTTATTATGAAGATCAGATGAAATAATGTGTAAAGTGCCTTGCAAACTTTAAAATGCCATGTAGTATTACTAGCACTTATTACAAAATAAATTTCTCTTTTGCTTTTTTAGAGGCAATTGGGGTTAAGTGATTTGCTGTGGGTTGGTTACATAGTAAACCAGTAGACTGAGTCTGGATTTGGACTCAGGTCCTCCTGACTCCAGGGTGTGTGCTCTATCCACTGTGCCACCTAACTGCCACCGAAGTAAATGGCTTTTTGGAGGGGAGGCATCATTGATGCATTCTGGGGAGGGAGACATTAGTAAAGTTTTTAATGTATGCTTGAGCTGAGCTTTGAAGCAAATTCGAGATTTTAAGATCTAGGGGTGAGGAGAAACTGTATCAGCATATAAAAGTTGTTCAAATTCTCTGATGTTTCCCACTTAATATGGACTGAATTTTCCCGTAAACCAGCAGGACACCCTAAAATGGATGTGGACCTAATAAGCACTTTGGAGCCTGTGTTTTAGGCGTCTAGGTTTATTCAGTTCAAGTATGTGGAACTTCTGTTGACCTCTGAGGTAGTTTCATGGTGAGATCAAAAGTAATATGTTCAAGGTTATATGAGCTGCAATAGTGGCTGCAAGAGTTTTTTGCCAGAGGCAAGTCTCCTGACTAAATGTCAGGAAGGATTAAACCCCTCTGTAGAACCATTCTCTCTGGGCTGCCCTGTTTTATAACATTCATCTCCTTTATTGCCTTAGATAACTAGAAGATGAAAGTAAAGAGGATAGAATCTGTGAAATCTGAATCTTCAGCTTTAAGAAAACAAATGTTTGTAGCATGGCACAGAGAATATGCTCCTCTCCCTGATTCCCTGTTCTCTCTTATTTTATTGGCCTACATTTATTTTGGGTTATGAAATCCTGGAAGCACAGAACTCTTGGGTTTGTTTTTATTGTTTTTATTTGGTTTTTTTTTTTTTGAGCAATTGACAGAACCGCTGTCTCTGACAAATATGGTCCAAGTTATTGTGAGGCCAGAGATGAGACTTGTGAGCAGGAGGAAAGTTTATGGATCACCTGTGCTCTAAGGACCGCTGCTGTGAGCTTTGTGGACGTAACTGTGATTGGCACAGTGAAGAAGAAAAGCAGGAGGGCTGTACTTAGCAGAAGGCTATCAATTATTTCTACACGACAGGAAATCACACGTGGTGTTCTATTATTGAGGTTCACACATGACATTGGATCCCATTGAGTCATGTCCAAACCTAAACGATGAAGTATAAAATATAAGTCAGGACAGTTCTCAAGCTCTCTTAGAACCCTAAATCCTAAAACAATTCTTTGCTTATCATGGGAAATAGCATTTTAATTCCTTAATCATGTTCGGAAAATATGCATTTATGATAAGCACAGACATGAACATTTTTAAGCTAATCATTCTCTTACATCTGAATTACTCTTCAGGTGTAATTTAGTGAGCCAGATCCGCCTGGGTCACCATATTTTGTTTTATCTAGCGCCGATCAAGTTGATTCAGAAATTAAAAAAAAAATTACTGATAAATCTCTAATATAAGTTCCTCCCTTTGGAAAGAATATTTTGTTGTGTATTCATTTCAGTCTTGTCTGACTTTTCAGGACCCTGTTTAGGGTTTTCTTGACAAAGACTCTGGAATGCTTTGCCATTTCATTCTCCAGCTCATTTTATGGACAAGGAAACTAAGGCAAATTGTGTTGTGACTTGCCCAGGGTTACAGAGCTAGCATGAGTTTGAGGGTGGATTTGAACTCAGGAAGATGAGTCTGGCTCAAGTCTGGCTCTCTTATCTCCCGGGATGCCTCGCTGCCTCGATAGGCAGACTTTGAGGCTAAAATGAGATATTTTTAAAGAGGTTTGCAAACCTTAAAGAGTTATATAAATGGTAACTATTATTATTATATCTAATGATATAATGTAATTTTGTTGTTCAGTCATGTCTGACTCTTTGTGACTGTGTAGACCATAGCGCAACAAAATTGTCCAGAGGCTTCCTTGGCAAAGATACTAGAGATGTTAGCCATTTCCTTCTCCAGATCATTTTATAGATGAGGAAACTGAGGCAAATAGGGTTTGCTCAGGGTCACACAGTAAGTGACTCAGGGCAGATTTGAATTCAGTAAGATGAGTGTTCCTGAATCCAGGCCCTGCATTCTATCCACCACAACACCTAGCTGCCTTCCAACAAATAGAGCAGAATATCAGTTCCTTGAGGGCAAGGATATTTTTAAGTGGAGGATTTTTCATCCTAGCACTTAGCACAGTGCTTTGCGTACAATAGATACTTAAATGTTTGTTTTGGGATAGCTTAGGCAGTGGGTCTCAACCTTCTTAATTGTTGACCTCTTAATACTTGTATATGGGTGTATCTGCATGTGGGCGGATCCACCTGGAGACCAGATAGAGGAATGGTGTCTCAGTTCCTAAGACCATTGGAAATATGTGTTTTCAGATGGTCTTAGGCAACCCCTGTGAAAGGGTCGTTCCACCCCCAAAGGGGTCGTGACTCACAGGTTGAGAACCACTGGCTTAGAGTCATATGATCATAGGATTTTAATAATTTAAGGAGAATTGATTAATGAGAGTAATCTTTTATCAACATGTGCTTGCACAGATTCTTAGCTCTTTGCTATTGTGCCTAAATCTATATAAATATAGTTTTTTTCATGAAGATATCATTTTTCCTTAATAATAAAAATATCTTACATTTGTTTTAGGTTTGTAAGTTACTGAAGTGTTTTCAAGTTCATCATATAATTCAGATGTGTTGGAATGAATAGTTTAAAGAATGTCCGTGTCTGTGTTTATCATAAATGTGCACATGCTGAACATGATTAAATAAGGAATTAGAACATTGTTTCCAGTGAAGACCAAGATACCATCCTAGGACTTGGAGTTCTAAGAGAGCTTGAGAACTGACTTCACTTGTATTTTAAACTCATTTACATTTACATTTACATCATTTACATTTGGGCATGACTCTATGGGATCCAATGTCATGTGTGAACCTCAGTAATAGAAGACCATGCCCAAGCTCCTATTGTGTAGAAATAATTGATAGCCTTCTGCTAAGTACAGCCTTCCTGTCTCTTGTGAGAAAGGTAAAATTCTTAGTCTAGCAAAGTTGGAAGAGAAAAATGGGTGATCCCATAAGACTTCTTTCCATGCTGGAGATGGAAAAGAAAAAAGGCAATCTGAAAGTCAACGACAAGCTTGATTATATCTGGTACACTGGCAGAGTAGCTTAAGAGCTCCTGTATGTGACAACAGATGCCCTGAGAGAATTTTCAGACTCAGAGAGGAGATGCTGTTTCAGGAAAGACAGTCACAAGCAGACATTATGTATTTCTTTTACAGTGTATTTAAATGCTCTTGCAATTCAGTGATAAATCCGTATACAAAAGAAAACACGCAAAGGAAGAGGTCACTAATTCATGTGGCCCAAGACCTTTATTTTTGATATAAATCAAACTTGCCTCCTGATGATTCCAATTCTGCTTCATTATTCTTATTTTTCAATAAATTTGAAACAAATGAGTAATCCATCATTTTAGATTATTCTGCTCCAAGTGATTAGGCATACAGGTTGAACCATAGGATGCTTCCAGAACTAAAGGTTGGTAGAAACTGAGTTCTGTAATGGGGTCTAATATAGGAGCAGGAAAGACAAAATTAGGGAAATGAGACCAGAAAGAAATCAAAAGAGAAAGAGAAGCAGTAAGGAAAAAAAAAGAAAGAAAGGAGTAAGAAAGAATTGGAATGTGTCAGCATCTAGGTAACTGAGAAGTATAGTGGGTAGAGCCCAGGGCTTAGAGTTGGGAAGACCTGAGATCAAATCCTTCCTCAGACATTCATTTGCTGTCTGACCCTGGTCAAGTTACTTAACCTTTCTTGGCCTCAGTTTCTTCTTCTGTAAAAATGTAGGAGATAGACTCAATAGCCTCTAGGTGCCTTCTAGCTCTAAATCCATGATGCTATGAAAATCACACAGCTAGCAGTGGTGGATAGAGAGCTGGTCCTGGAGTCAGGAAGACTCATCTTCCCGAGTTCAAATCTGGCCTCAGAAACTTACTAGCTGTGTGACCCTGAGCCAGTCACTTAACTGTGCCTCAGTTTCCTCATTTGTAAAATGAGCTAGAGAAGGAAATGGCCAACCACTCCAGGATCTTTGCCAAGAAAATCCTAAATGGGGTCCTGAAGAGTCAGATATGGCTGAAAACAAGTGACCTGGAAGTAACAGCCTAACTTTCCCAAACATTTATCCTAACTTTGCTGCTAGTTTGGTGACTGTTTGTGTCTGTTGCCACATTTATTACCTGGAATTATTCAACTAGTTCATTGTCATACAGTCTCTTCTCAACTTGAATGTTCTCCTATGTCATGAATATAAAATTCACATGTACAAGTTTCAGAGTTAGAGTGAAAGCACTTTGAAATTGTTCTTGCCAAATCAGCATTACCTTCCAAACAAGTATCCTTCCCTTTTTTTCTTCCCTTCTGCAATGCAGAGAATATTAAGATAGAATGTATATATGAAGGAGGACTTGTTTGGTACAGCAGAGGAGTACTCTGACTTTGGATTCAGAGGATCTTCTTCAAATAAGGCCTTTGTCATTTAGTAGGATTTGGAATACTCACAATAAGTAACATTCATATGCATATACTTGAATGCTCTAAATTTTGCAAGGCGCTTTCAAAATCTTATCTTATTTGATCTTTTATAACAAAGTTGTGAGGTAGGTACTATTATTCTCCCCATTTTACAGAGCAGGAAATTGAGGGAAATTAAGTGACTCCCCCTAGATCACACAGCTAGTAAGTGTCTGAGTTTGGGTCTGAACTCAGGTCTTCCTGCCTCCAAGTCTGACATTCAAGCCGTTATGCTACCTAGCTACAAAGCTTCGCTTTACCCTTCTAGACTTTGTCATCTGTAAAATAAAAGCAAAGGACTAGATGACCTTTGGGTTCCCTCCCAACTCTAAATCTTTGATCCTGTTATCTATTTGATTATTAAATATTCAATTAATTAGTCATATTATTGACAATAATTACAGTTGGCTGTTGGTAATCTGCATCTTCTAAAACAAAATTCAAGAGAAATTTAGTCAGTTCAGAACACCAGGGATCAAGTCACTTGAGTTTAACTTAAGTCACTTAAATTTAAGTTAATCCTCATAAGATGGCTACAAACTGAGATATGTGGGGATACCTGCTCAAGATACTCTTCATGATTTAACCCTTTGCACTCTGAACCATTCTGGGCATTGGCTACCAGCTACTCGATGCTACCTTGCAGCGAAAACGTGCATTTACAGACCCTCGTATTATTTAGTATAATTTTGGAACCAAGTAACGTATTATAATGATATTGGACTTATATGAATTGGGTGACATCGAGGAATGTAT
>JAQQSW010019681.1:0-11001 GCA_028646575.1 Pseudocheirus occidentalis
AGTTGTCTTTTAACTGTGTGATGCTCAGAAGCGTCCAGTTTTTCAAAATCGGTCGTTACACATATGATGTATCTGTGACCGTGTACAAATTTTTCCTGGTTCTGCTCTTCTCACTCAGCATCAATTCATATAAGCCTCTCCAGGAAACACCTGGATTTTTAATCGAGCAAGCCTCTCCAGGAAACACCTGGATTTTTAATCGAGCTTTTGGCACAGTTCCTCAGATCAGTTTTATGTTTGCTCTAACTTTCTCTTCTAGATTTCCAATTTTTTTCCTCTTTTAAATTTTTTTTTTATTTGTCCCTTATCTTCTTTATCATACAACCTCCTCCCATTCATGTTCTCTTGTTACTAGGTGACCTTGGTGTTACTGTAACACATGTTCCTTCTGCCTCTTCAGGAGCTCCCCTGGCCTCCTCTGGCACGCTGCAGACCTTAGCTTACATCATCTCTAAGATGGCCTCCAAGGCCTCTGCCAGTGCCCTGTGGTAGCAGTGCCACCCCTCCCTTAGTCCTGAGCTCTGTCCCTACTACCCCCCCCCCATCACCATAGGCTTGAGCGTGCGCACGCGCGCACACACACATACACACACACACACACTCTTTTGCTACCAGCAGCATTCCTTTGTTGAAACATATGGCCTCAATTACTGCCCCTCTGTTTCCTGCCTCTGCTCCTTTCCTGCTCTTGATTCCCTTCCTACTCCTTTCCCCCACTTCTTACTACTCGTGTTGGTGACTATAGACATTTAACTCTTAAATTTAACATTCTGATCTATCATTATCCAACTGAATTTACCTTACTAGATCTTCTCTCCTCCCCGCCTTGGCTGTTCCTTCCAAGTGAGGGCTAGGGTAATGCTTCTGAAATTCCAGGCCTAGTAAAGTTCACCTAGTTCAGAGAAACTGAATCATTTGTGCCTTTTTAGAAAAGCTGGGGTTTTCGTTTTGTTTTTAAAGAACAACTATAAGTTTTCCTGGTCCTGTACCATCCTGGCTTGTTTGGAAACTAAACTAGAGGTTTATTATTTTTCTCTCAGGACCTTTTCCATTCTAGTACCTCTTGAATATAACCCCCTTGACAGCCTAGCTATCAGATCTGAAAGGAAGGAGTCACAGCCCATTTCTTTGCCCTTTTCCAGTCCAAAACCTTCTAACAAAACTTATGCCAAGTCTCCGCCTTGCTGGTTTCATTTGCCTTTCATCATCCCAGCTATTCTAGCTATAAAATGAGGGTCATAGAAGGTGGTCTGTTCTTAATCCTGTCCTCTGATGTCTGGACTGGAACGAAACCAGAAGCATGTTTCCTAGGACATTATAGGTACTAGGGGCTGGGAGAATGCATGTTGTAGTGAAAGCAAATAGAACTGGGAGTCAGAATATTGGTTCAGATCCCAGCATTTTCTTTACCAGTATGAGCTTGGGGAAGTCAGCCTCTGGTACCGTCTTCAAACCCTTTGATCCTTTCTCCTTGGCATACAAGTGGTGTTAGGATTTGGCCCAGTCCGCAGGGGGCGCGGTAGGCCTATGCCCTGTCATCCTTTGGCCAGCAGTTGAGCTGGAATATAGGTCAGCTGCATTGTTGATCTTGGGCAGGCAGGTGGCGCTTGGAACACTTAGCCAGAGCCTTGCAAATGACAGCTGTTCCTGGGGATTGTGCAGTTTCAGGTTTCACCACCCAGGAGTTGTTGCCATGGAAACAGACCTGGGCCATGAACAAGGATTCTGCATTAACTCCTTGTATACCTGCAAGGATTGTTCAGTATATGCAAAAGGGCCTAAAAGGAATGTGGCTCCCTGGTGGGGGAAGGGTGTCGTTAGGGAGTGATAACCATGTAGAAGCTGACCATTTATTTGTGGCTTCCTGCCTTGTCTCCCTCAGCAGAGGAGAACGGATCCCTGCTGCAGACATCTAAGCAGAATGCCGTGAGGGGTTGGGGGAAGGGAACTTCAGTTCCTTTCTGCCGTGTTAATCTTAGTCTCTGCCTTATAGGTCAGCAGTTCTTTGTCCCAGTGCTGGCTAAGAAAGGAATGAGGCTGCGAGTGGGGTGTGCTTTGAAGGAAAAGAACCTAACTTTTCCTTGATAACCCAAGATCCTAGTAAGGGGGAAGCAAATGTCCCTTAATTAATTAAAGAGGTTTCAGTGCTGAAACCTCTTATTTCAGTAGCCTTAAGGTAACATATAAATATGCACAATTTAGATTTTTGAGGCCCTTCTGTCTTTCTATTCCCATCTGTCATTGTGGTTTGGAACCATATGGAGCAGTAGAGGCCAAAATACAATTCATTTTCTATATTGTGGGGGTTGACAAAGCCCAGGCTGCTTGGAATAAGAGAGTGTTAGCATATGAACCAGTCACTCCAAATCTTACTTCATTTCTTTACAGAGGGTGATGAGACTGGTGTGATGGACAGTCTCTTGGAAGCCCTACAATCAGGTGCAGCCTTCCGAAGGAAGAGAGGACCCAGACAAGGTGAGTGGGGGAATTAGTAGTAATTCTGTGTTGATAGCTGTGAGGTTTCTGTGTTCCAGAGTTAAGGGCACAAATCCTGCACACTGGAAAAGGATTAGCCAAGCTAATTTGTTAATGAAGAGAGCTAGTATTGGCAGTGTGTGAGTAAAGAAGCTAACCTATTGGAATCTCCACCTAGAGAAAGTCATCTGATTATCAGCCCCTAGAGCTCATTTGCCAAGTTGGAGGACAGCGCTGGTTTCATTTCTCCCTTCCTGGAGCAAAGATACAAAACAAAGGGAGGCAGAAGGAAGGCAGTTTGTTTCTGTGGATATAAGGAGTTTGTACACATATGTGTAGTCAGAATTAGGGTGGATGAAGAGAATGAAATGATCCAATATTCGAGGGAAGACAGGGACCCATATGACCTACAGAAAGTTTGGAGCTGGAGTGGGAGGTGTACTCTCGAATCACAGGGTCTCAGTCTGTGTTTGAGAGTTATCTGCTTCACAAGTGGGTTTTCCTACCACTCCTTTTCTTCGGTGTTTTTCAGTGTATGACATGGAAATAGAGTGCCTGGGAGAAATACTAATGGTGAGGTGGTAAGGATATGAGGAGGATGAATAACTCTGGAAACGGAGAGAAGCAAAGGAACCCAGTCCAAAGTGGGGGATAGCCAGGGCTTCTGATCTTATTCCTCTCAGCACAGAGAGGCACCGAGGCTATCTAGTTGCATCACCATGTTGGGTAAAGATGTTTTCTTAGGATTGGTGATGCTTAGGAATCGTGTCCTCTTTCCCAGAGTGCTAAAGGCTTCCTTTAGCCATAGCCTCACTACTGAAGACATGGGCGTTGTGCAGCTTGCTCTCTGGACATTCTGTAGTCCTGCCTGACCGCATCTTTAACCTTGGGACCATCCTGGAAAAAGAGAAACGAAGCCCATGTGCATAGTGCCACAGTAATTAATGTAACCAGTTCTGTTCATGTTACAGCGTGACGTACTTGTTATCTGTTAACAAGTTAGAGAGCTCTAGTACCTCTTACAAGATAAAGAGTTTAGCTGTTAGAAGCGTGGCACGCAGTAATAGATATACTTAACCCCAGTCCATATTTTGCAGGATAGACTTTTAGATCACCAAGTACTAATCCAAAAATCTGATCTCCATTGGTTAGATTGGAACAGTTTACCATCCTTTACCATCACTTGGATAATCAGAAATGGAATACTATAGAAAATTGAATTGGATGCTAGAATCTCTGGTGATAGCACAGTCCCAACCCCAATCAAGTTCCTTAAGAGACAGAATCCCTAGAACCTGAAACAGAGGTGAAATTTATTGGTATGATGATTTGAGGGATAGGAGGTAAGAGGGAAAATAATTTTCGTAAGCCTTTTCTGGTTGTCCTCAACCTGGGTCTAAATGGATATGAACTTTGGGTGGAGCGTTTTGCTATAAGTGTTTGGGAAGGGAGAAAGCAGAGCAGACTGAATCAGAGCTGCTTGGACCTTGCCTATAGACTTAAGTAATAGCAAACAGTATTTTTCTTGTCAGCTACTAGACAGTAATAGCTACATGTCACATGGAGTATCCACAATAAACGTCTCAAACCGTTCTTATGTGCAGCGCCCTTCAGATTTTTTTTTTCCACTCTTAGCTGTGAGTGTGCTGGCTGTAGACTTCTGCGGAGAATTCCCATTTGACCCTAGAGAGGCATGTCTAATAGAATACGCTGGAATCCCAGATTTTTCCCAGATGTTTCCTGTGTGTTGATATTCGGACCACTGGTGACTTCCATTGACTGTTTTCTACCCTTTGTTGGAGTAAGAATCCAATATTCAAGGGCTGAGAAAGAACATTCACTGCAGCCTTCTCTATGAAAGTGAATTAGTTGACTGCTCTTTTAGTTCTTCCTGTATAAGGGGTTACAAGAGCAACCAGACACTAGGTACCAGAAGGTGAGGTGTTTATATCCTTAATGTTGTAATATATCCATATCCATATATAATAATCTGTATATTTGAGAGTAGGCATGGATTAGAAGTCATATCACATGAGACAGGTATGGTGATTCCTCTTGATGGTCCTCTGTCCCATAATCACCAGTGACTTCCATTCTTTAGACTTCAGAAATCAATAGTCTCTACTTTCATACAATTGTAGGGGCCCTCATTGAATATTATCTGTCAGAAATCCATTTTTTGAGAGAAGTATAACACTTGGGTAGAACTCTTAAGCATTACAGTGGGAAGCATAGTAGACTAGTCGTAAGGAGCCCTGGGTTCTCGTGCCAACTCTGCTTCTTACCTAGCTGTGTTACCTTAGTTTTCTGAGCCTCACATTTTCTACTTTGTAAAGGCCCTGTGGCAGTCTAGTTATTAGCAGTATAGGGGGATGCAGAGGATGAATAAGATTCATCCTTTGAGATGATGGCTCTACATCTTCACTCTGTGACTTCTGGCCTATCTTTCTAGAGCCCTCCTCTCCCCCCCATTACTGCCTGCCTTTTTGGCTGCATCATCTGGCTTATTGCCTTGAACAGAGGCACTGCTTATATGTCTTCCTCACAGGCTTGGTCTGTGACTGCTCATTCTCAGGAAGGCAGCTGTCCGTATTCAAAGACACCAGTAGCTCTTCCCTAGAATGTAAAGGCATGGAAAAAATCTACAAGCCTCTAGGGAGTGACCGTCATACAAAGGCCCTTTATTGGGTATGGGGGGAAGTGGTCTTGGAGGGAGAAAGGGGTACTTTCAAGGCCAGTTCATTAAAAACAGACCCCAGGCTGCTGTGTTCTGCAGTGTTCAAAAACAATGGCTTAAGTGTAGAGGGGAAGAATCTCTGATTGTCCTGCAGGAACTTTTTCAGGCTGATGATCAAGTCAGTTTGTGGTTTTAATGACTCAACTTTATTTCAGTGTCTGAATTGTAGCCTCTTGTACTGGCCATCCGCTCAGTGGCACAAGAGTCAAAAGAAGAAAGAAATCCATCCCCCTCTTCCCTTCTTCTCTACTCCGAGACCTACTTCCCAGCTCCCTCAGCTCCTAGTAGTTGGCTACAACTAGACAAAAAATGACAGTGAAACCCCCGTATAGGCCAGAGGGTTCTCTTCTCTACCCTCAGATAAAACGAGGAGGTCGTAATGAAGTTGCCTCAACAGGACTTTTCTCTTTTCCATGTTTTTAGAGTATTTTGATAAAAAGAGAATAGCCATGGAGCAAAAATAGGCCAACAGATATAATTAGGAATTTATTAGGACGTGGATGAGATTTTTAGGGTAACTTTGGGTGTCCTATCTGCCCCTGTTTCCTCTTTCCTAAGGGAGCTTATTAAAGGCACACTTCCTTTAACTAGTTCCCATCTTGTGCTCTATAAAGCCCTTTTTCCAACTCATTAACCCTTTCCCATCCCCAGTATTGTGTGGCTGCTTCTTGCTGACTTTTTCCCTTTCTGACTTTTCTTTCTTATGGATATTAATATAAAATAATTGTTAATATGAATAAAATTGCGCAAGAGAGAACCTTTTCTCATATTCAGTGTACTTCTTTGTACCTTTGTCAAGCTTTTAGTTTTCTCCAGGCCAAAATCAACTAGCTAAGGAGGGATGGAATCAGGCAGTCACCTTGCCCTTGGCTGTTTAAGCTACTCAGCATTATTACAATGGACAAGATGGAGGAGAGGTCAGAATGTTTAGGTTCCATTGCCAAAACTGATATTAGCTTTCTGTGTGACCTTGAGCTGTGCCTGTGTCTTATCTGTCTCTAGTGCTTTAGCTTCCCTAATCATAAATGAAAAGTATTGCAGACCCCTTATTAACTCCTAGCATGATTTAAGAAATAGGTGTTATCTAATCTATAAAGTGTCAGGAGTTCTTTAATATCTGTGAATATTGGGGGTTGTCCTCAAAAATGTTCCTGGGCAGAGACAGAAGAATTATTCTACAGAGAAAGAAAATGAAGAACAAAGCATTTCAAAATGATTCAACATTTAGACTCTGACTCCTCCCCTCCTGTTTCCTATTTTGACCAAACCTATCTTCTCTAACAATAGCCACCCAAAACCACCTGACAAAAACTAGGTTATTTAATCCCTTTGAACCTGGCCTTTATTTTTCCTGAGTTTAGAGTCAGAAATTTTCCCTTACCTTTGTCTTGTCCTCCAGATCTACAGAGAAAATGGCCTCATAGGAATATTTCCTCACTGCTGGCCCTCAAGTCAGACAATGATGTGGTTTTTGAGCCTCTTTTCTCTAGAAATGAGAAGTGGGCCAGAGGGACAAAAAGAATGGCAAAGGAAAGGGTGACAGATAATTGTGGGCAGTTTTGCCACTTAAGAGAGTTCCTGGAACCTCAGGTGGAGAAAAGGAAATGGAAAGGGAATGTCTATAGAATAAAAACAGGGGTGGCTAAGTGGGAGGGGCGGCTGGGTGGTGCAAGGAGTAGAGCACCGGCCCTGGAGGCAGGAGGACCTGAGCTCAAATCCAGCTTCAGACACTTAACACAAAAACTAGCTGTGTGACCTTGGGCAAGTCACTTAACCCCAACTGCCCTGCCTCCCCCCTCCAAAAAAAGAAAGAAAAGAAAAACCAATATAAATAAGAAACTTAGTCTCTTCTTCTAAGGGACTTGATGATTTTATCAGGTAAGTTGAAGACAACAGCAACTCTTTGTAGGGGGAAAAAAACACCAAAACTCTAGGGAATATTCATTATCCATGCAACTCCCGATGCATTCATCCCCACACTGCCTAAAAAGTGATAAAGCTCAGGTCTAGCCAACTGAGATATGAGAGAACTGCTGTTGGGAGGTTGGCTGCTCTTCATCCTCTTGTTAGATGGCATTTTGTGCCAGTAAGTGGGAGGGGACAGGGAGCTTCTGAGCCATGAGCTTCCCCACTCTGCCCCATTGGCAGTTTCTGCATGTGAGAGGAGCAGCGGGTTTGGGTGGGGATGGAGACTGGGAGCTCAGCACAGCCGGCAGCCACAGAAGCAGGAAGATGGGGGTGCTTACCTGGGCTTTCTAATCCATTTTGGCTCTTCCTTGAATAAAGATTTTCTGCCGTTCCAGAGAGGGCAGAAATTCTAGGGTTATCTCCTACATAGATTAAACCGAACCCGCACTCAGTGCTTGCCTCAGGTTCTCTTCACCTGTTGATCCCCTCAGCCACCTCACTGCATTCCATCCTCCCTGTTGCTTTACCCTGACCTCTCCCTCCTTTTCCCATACATATCTCCAAATACATGCTGTTTGTACTTAGAGGAAAGGATGGGAAGGGATAGTAACCACAGAGATGTGTGGTAGTGAAGAGCCGCCTTTGTGTCATAGGGGCGCTGAGACTGTGAGAAACAAACTCTGCAGACCTAACAGCCTATTTGGAAATTCCAGTTGATAGAACAGAGGGAGAGAGGGTGTTGTTTATGGTTATTGATGTTAGAATTTCGGGTGTTTCCAATGACAGCCTTGGGGCTGCAACTGGAATGGAGCATCATCGTGCTTCGGCCTCAGATTGCTTTATAACAGGGATCTTAACTTGAAGTCCATAGAAAAGGTCTATGGATAGATTTCAGGGAGCCCATTATATTTAACGTTTCCTTCCTTCAATTATAACATTAAAAAATATTGCTCTGAGAAGGGGTTCATAGGCTTTACAGACTGCCAAAGGGTCCCATGGCACAAGAAAAAAAGTAAAGACACCCCGCTTTGTAGAAGCCATCTCCTGCATATTCTGCAGTCTGCAGATAACTGTCCGTCCTGGCTTATCTTGTAATCAGATCCATAGCTTCCAGTCACATTGTTCATACTAAAGTGGGTGGGGTGTTAAGAAGTTAGTCTTTTTTTTTTCTTGAGGGTGAAATCAGGTAAGAAAGACTCATCTGGATGCTGGGTATGCATGTGCTAGTGCAGCACAGCCCTCCCTAGTGCTTGTGGCTGCTGCAGATCCTCTGCCACCTGCAGAAAGCTCCTTCAGGGCATGGCGGTGCTCTCCTGGCTGTGTGACTAGCTGAACATCCAGCAGACAGCATGAACTGAGCCAGACCAAGATGGATGGAACACTTGTTCTTCACTTGATCATCTTGGTCTCCTTATTTCACTGAGAGAGAACTCTTTTCTACTGTTGACTCATGTTGTTCCACCAGAGCAGTACACACATTAGCCTAGGCCTCAGTTGGTTCTCAGTTTCAGAGACTAAAGGGGACAAGGACCCAGGTTTTCCCAGGACAATGTCTCACATCCATTCTCTTACAGCCAACAGGAAGGCCGGATGTGCAGTCACCTCTCTACTCGCCTCAGAGCTGACAAAGGATGATGCCATGACTTCATGTTCTGCTAAGGTGACCAAGAGAAATGAGGGAAGCCGGGACGTACATGATGAAAATAAGGAATTGGTTGGTCGTGCAAGCTAGGCCTGGGCTTTGCAGCAACACTGGCTGAACAGCTGAGCCCAAGGCAGTCCTGCCTTGCAGCATGAGCCTAAAGGGTCCAGTGGGCTTTCCTCTATGGCAGCCAATCTTCCCTGCCTCCTTTCTCTGGCCTGCTGCTCTCTGTATAGCATACACAGCTTTAGCTGTCTGGAGGCAAAAAGGAAAGGGCACTGTGGAAGAAGCCCTGAACATTCACTCAGCACTGGCCGTTGCATTACCAAAGCAGGGACCATCTACTCTGCCTTAACCCTCCCTGTCTCTCCTTTGTTAGTGTGGTGCCACACCTCAGGTGGTGCCCAACCTACTTCCTCAGTCCCTGGCTCCGAAGGGGCTCACCCCAAGGTCAGTCTTGCTGGATTTGTGTTCTTTCTTCTGTCCTGTGCCCTGCTGTGGCTTCTCTAGCCCTAGGAACCGCATGGGGCTCTTAAACTTTCTGACTGTATTCTTAGATCTCCTATCATTGCTGCCACTCATGCTTTCTTCTACCTGTCTCCATTTGCTGTTGATATTTATTGTTTGTGGTGAGGTGTTGGTTGCTACTTCTAAAGAAATGAGTAGCAGTTCTCACTCTCATCCCACCCCCCAGGGAAGGATCCCTCCTCCCAGCTTCATAAAGCTTCCTCACAAAAGAACTGGACCACTACTATCCAGCTATGGCATGAACTAGAGCACCTGAGGAAAAATGACCCTAGAGTCTGGGCATTGCTGGACAGGGCATCAAGACAGGACAACTTCCCCACACCCTCAGCTTAACTGAGTGTCCTTTCTTACTGTCCCTCCCTCCTTTTGTCTTCTGCACTTGCCCCCCAACTGCTTAAACCCACTGCCCTTGTTATTCTTAGGGCCTTGGCTCACCCCCACCTGAAGTTTCAGCTGTTATATGGCTGCACAAGACCCCCATCCTCTCCAAGTCTCCAGGGAAAGGGGAGGCAGAGCCTCCTGGCTAAGAAATTGTTTTGCAAATGGATATATTTTTGTATAAGATGTTGTTTTTTAGAAAAATAAATAAAAAACCCCCCTGTTCCCTGGCCTCTCTCCCTGAATGTGAGAGTTCCTGGAATTTCTCCCCATCGTTTATCCCCAGAGACCAGGACACTCTTCACTACCTTCATCTGAACCTGTCTGAAGGGCGGGTTCAAATTCCAAGCCCAAGAAGTAGTTCTGAATTATTGATTTCTGAGATCTGTGGGTAGCTTGGTACTTTTTTCCCTGACCAGACAAGGCCAGGCCAAGGAGTTGAGAAGACCCAGGTACTGAGGAGTTGTTTTTTTTTTTTATAAATTTAATATATTTGAAGAGCCAAATGTGCAAATGCTAACTGGGTACCACCATGGGGAGGAGTGTAAGGTCTCTGATACTTCACGTGAGGTGGAGACTCCTAAAGAGGGTCGTTGATACTTCACTGTGAGATGTGGGTTGGACTGACCCTCAGCTAACAGGAGTGCACGTGATCACTTCGGGGTAGATTGCAAGGGCTGTGCTTATCTGCAAAAAGCAGGATTGGGTATGTCAGAGGAAGGCATACATGGAAAAGGAGGTATGGCCTCTCTACCTTTGGGGTGGTGCACGATTGGCTCACTGTGGCGAGGGCACAGCCAGGGGAGGGGCCCCAAGGGACCCTGGAGGTGGAGCAAGAGGAGGGGAGAGGAGAGAGAAGGAGAAGGATAGCAGATCCAGCCACACCAGGGAAATAAAATGTACTCTCAATAAAAGCTAGAAGCAAGTCCTGTGTCCAGAGTCTTCTGTACAGGTGTTTCTCCCAGAATAAGTGGGAGCCGGGGACGCCCGAAGCCTGTTGAGGTAGGTATAGGTAAGACCTATACATCCTGACCCAAAAAGAAAACCCTTATCAAAGTAAAAAGCTGCAGCTGCAGCAATAGCTACCCACAGCCAAAAAGATAACCCGTTTCAACTGGCGCCCGAACAAGGGACCAGATAGCTCAGTGGGTAGAGCTTCAGACAATTAGTCTGAAGGAAGAGGGACCTGAAGGTCGGTAGGGTAGGGGTCAGAAGAGCTGTACAGCCTTGCTATAGTAGCAAGAAGCCTGTTGAGGAAGATGGGGCAATCATTTAGTTTGCCCTTTGTGAGACTCAGTGACACAGACGTATATGCCAGACAAGTTTATAGCTT
>JAQQSW010019682.1:0-11001 GCA_028646575.1 Pseudocheirus occidentalis
TAATATTGTGAATTGTTGAAACTGTGAACATTGTACTGAATCTTGATTTGTAATGGAATAAACAGAGTGTTCACTAATATTGTGTAATCTGAATCTTAAAAGCTGTTCACAGTAGCATTCTTTTAGGAATCTACTGCTGATTGGCTCTACAAAGAATCATATCATATACTGAAGAACTCTAGCCAGAATTACATAGGCTAATCACCACCAACAACAAATTAAAGGAAAGCCCAGATTATGGCTTTCAAGAAGTGAGAGGAAAACAATTTATCCCTAACTTGCTCTACAAAGTTGAGGATAATTCTACCCAAAAAATTGGAGAAAATGGATTTTTAACAAAACTGATGATTTCTAAACATTTCTTTTGAGAAAACCAAAGTTGAACAGATTCTTTGAACTGCAAATAAGATAATGAAAGTAAATTAAGAAAGGTAAATAAGTTTGAATTGCTCAAAAGAGCCAGATCATCTAGTGCATATGCTTTGTAAGTGAAGAAATGTTCAGTATTCCTTTGGAATTTCTCTCCTTACCTTTAAGAGTCATCTAGGCAACAGGTTGAAACTCTGGGACTATCTGGTTGCTCAAAAATGTAGGGTAGAAAGAGAAAGGAAGAGTAATACAGAGAGAAATTTAGTAGTAAGGGGGATACTTCAGTTGAAGGTTATTCAAAAGTAGTTGGGGTTGGGAAGAGTCCAATGAATTTCATCCCCATCTAGATTGTACTAATAGATGTACTTATAAAATAAGCACTCAAATAGGCCATTATATGGAGAATGGGAAGAGATCTCAGAGGAGGTGATCACCACAAATAAATCAGACTACCATTGATTAAAAGGCTGATTTAAAAAATGTATTTGTAGGGGGAAAAATCAACTGATTTCTGTCTGAGCTGAAAGAGAAGGAAAGAAAGAAAATGGGATAAAATTTTTCCAAGTAATACAAGCTGCACATATTTAATAATGCTACTTTTCTTTGACAAGAAATATTATTATGTTGATAGAGAGAAAAACAAAACTGAAAAATCGAAACCGTGGATATGAAAGGGAAGAATTGACTTATAAAATGTATAAGGTTCTCATAATAGATTAGAAAATACCCAATGCTTTGCTGTGTTCAAAAAACAGACTTAATGAGTGGTTAGAATAAGATTATGCCTCAGGTGAATCTAAAGAAGCAATATATTCTTTGATGAATTTAGACAATCTAATATTTAAAAGAGATAGACTTGTAAGAGATAAAGAGGGAAATGTTATTTTCTCAAAGAACCATGGATTATAATTCATTATCAATATCTAAAATATGCATTGAACATCATTTAAAGGAAAGCTACCATTTACAAAAATATCTAGGTAGTAAAAGTAGTCATTGTTGATGACTTCAATATTAATATGTGAACAAATAAAACAGAGTTAAACAAATAAGAAATTAAGGGGCTGTGGAAAAAAAAGATAAATTATTTTGCTCTTGATGGAGCCATTAAGTAGTTCAACTGTTCTGGGAAATAGTTTGGAATATGAAGAAAAGTTGCCAAATTGTTCATACTCATTGATCCAGAGGTTCCACTATTGAATAATCTTGAAAAGATTACCAATGGCAAAATGACTCTGTATAAAAATGTTAATAGAATTATTCTTTGTGATAAAATCCTAGAAACAATGAATGGGCACAACAATTGAGAAATTAATTCATTCTCTTTTCCTCCGTCCCCCAATTTCAATTTTTTCTTTCTATCAACTACTCTGCTACTTCGCCCTAATGAATACCACATCTTTCCATTGGCCTTGCAGTCAAATCTTCTTAGATGTTTCCCTTCCTAATAAGAAGGTGACTTTCTAGATAAAATGGTCTTCTTGCTTTTCTATTTGTATCCCTAGAGCTTTACAAATAGTTAAGCAACTAATGAATGCATTTCCATCCTATTCCAATACTGCATTGTGAGAAATGACAATCGTTTTTTTTCCTTTTTTCATTTACTTCTCTTCCAGCTCTATTCCCGACTCTCCAGATTTCTCTCTCTACCATCCTCCAGCAGCCTTCTCACCCTAGAAAATGCCTCCATCTCTGTAGTCACCTCCTTATTGTGAGTTCCTCCTGAACATCCATTTTGAGAAAGTGCTCATGCCAGCCATGTACTCTCCAAATCCAGTTTAGCCCTTGACCCTTCAGACTATATCTTGACCTCACCTCACCCCCCACAGACACCTACTATCTGTTACCCCCCTATTTAGTTCTCTTTTTATGTGCTCTCTTCCATTAGAATGGAAGTTGCTTTTGAGCAGTTGATGTTGTTCAATCATGTACAATTCTTTGTTACACCATGGACCAACTATCCATAGAATTTTCTTGGTAAAGATATTGGAGTGGTTTGCTATTTCCTTCTCCATTTTTATACAGGAATGAATTGAGAGATTTGCCCAGGGTTACATAGCTAGTAAGTGTTTGAGGCCAGATTTGAACTCAGGAAGATGAGTCTCCCTGACTTTAGGCCCAACACTCTGTCTACTGTCATCTAGCTGATCCCATCTTTTACTAGTTTTTTATTAATCACTTTCTGCTTTTCTTTTGAGTACTTTATTACAACATATTTCCCTTGTACTATTCTTAAGGTCATGATGATGGTCCCTTAAAAAGGACAAGTATGAGGTTAAATATTATTCTTTCATCACCTTCATTTAATCCAGCAAAAATGTTTGCAATGATAGATTTTTGCTACTAAATTTTCTGCTTTCCCCTTTTATTTCATTTGAGAACTTTGCTCTTCAGTAACTTTCTAAATAATATTAAGTGAGCTCTAATTATTTGTTTTCCTGTGTTTTATCAAGTTGTACATTGGGCCAAGTTATTGACTTGCTCACTCTTCCTAGAATGGGTTAAGAACTGCAATCAGTTTCTGCAGGGTTTCTTCATAGGGCTTCAGAGAGCCTCAAAAACAGGCTTAACACTTTAGTAAACCAAACCCTGGGACTCCTTTGATCCAATATTTCTCCACAAAAATTTTAAAAATCAACCTAACATGACTTAACCCTGATTCTCTGAAATTTAGCTGTAGAGCTCAGGTTACTAAGCCTTCATCTTTGTAAAGTATTATCTTCAGGACTTATAAGCAAAATGATGGCTTCTTTAACATATATCCTTCCCTAAATCTTAAAGGCAGGGACAGTTTTTAATCTAGAGGATTTAAATGTAATTATTAAAACTGCTTTGTCAGCGACTAAGTGTTCCCAATATAGGTGCTACTGATTTCTTTGTTAGGAGTTTGGTAAATAGAAGGGAAAATTTCTTGGAGTGTAAAGTTGGCAGTTGGGCAAGGAGTAGCTAGGGACAAAAAAGCTGAAGGCTGAGAGGTTGCTGACTGGGCCCATTGTAAACCCAGTTTCTTGCTTTTCCAATTTACTCTTTCTTTCCAGGTGACAGTATAATGTAAAGACCAAAAGGAAGGTTGGTGATAAGGCTGCTCTACTGCCCAGTTCTAATCATGGGGAAAGAGAGAATTGCAGCAATAGAACCATACTCATCTACGTAGTAAGATTTGAGGGCTACCAAGAAAGCCTTCCCCCCAATCCTATACATACCTGAAATTCTATCACAACATTCTTGGAAAGGTATTGACATAATAATATGAGTTAATTTGGTTTTAACAGTTGTTACAGCAAGGATAGGGAAGCATTCAATAGGGTGAGGGAAAAGACATCTTTTTAAAAAGGGGAGAAATGTACAGAAAGTATAGGTGAGTGGCCCTGAAGACAAATTTCGTATGCTGAATGATCATGCCAAGGGCCATCCCCAGAAGTATCAGTGCTTTGTTCTTAGCATTAAAGCTATATATAAGCTTCAGGGATTCCCTCTCCACCTTGATACATGTGGTGACTGGGAGCTCAGGATATAATCACAAAAGGTTGTATAGATGATATGGATTTGCCTACAACCCTCCTTCCATATAGTTACACTAGATAAGCTTTAAGGTATAAACAAGATTCTATGGTGTCCTGATTTCTACCTGAACTCCTCTCTAATTAGGCAAAAAAGCGAACAATGTGATTGGCTGAACAAACAATCTAGCCTCTTACAGCCTTTAAACTGCTGGATGAACTCCAGGAGTTGTATGCAGTTGAGGGAGCAGACTCCTTCACCTACACCAGAGAGCAGCCACATGGGAGAGGAAAGAGGGAAACTTTCTCTTCTTCCCTTTCCTTCAATTGGTCATATCATCAGTGCTATTAGATCAACAGTAGATGATGAATCAGGGTAGCAGTAGAGACACACCCAAGGAGAGATGTGGATAAAGAGTGTCTCCACAGGAAGGAAATGGCTTTAAGGAATATGACTTCTCATGGCAGTAAAGAAAGCTGACTATGTTCTCAAGAAAGGAGTTGATCCTGGAAGACCAGCTGAGGGACCCACCCAGCAGAGCTGGGTGAGGAGCCTACAAAGAGAAAGAGAAAAAAGATATCTAGGCCATATAGAAAGAGAAAAAAGATATCTAGGCCATATAGAAAGAGAAAAAAGACATCTAGGCCATATAGAAAGAGAAAAAAGATATCTAGGCCATATAGAAAGAGAAAAAAGACATCTAGGCCATATAGAAAGAGAAAAAAGACATCTAGGCCATATAGAAAGAGAAAAAAGACATCTAGGCCATATAGAAAGAGAAAAAAGACATCTAGGCCATATAGAAAGAGAAAAAAGACATCTAGGCCATATAGAACCAGAAATTGTGAATTACTCCTTGCTACACATGTATCTTACACATGGGCCTCACTACCATCACACTCTAAATTTCATCCCCTTTTTTCCATGGATATTGTATAGATTTGTGGGAAAATGTAGCCAATGGGTATATTTTTGGAGATGTCTCATACCAGTCTTTTTTTTTTTAATTATAGCATCTTAGAAAATGCCTTTGCTAAAAGCTAATTGTCTATTGGCTGAATGTTCCTGGAAAGTGCACAGATTGGATTTCATAAACTGCCATAGTAGAAATAGCTACCTAAAACATGGAAAATCAACTCTTAAGCATGGGGGCCAAGAGGGAAGTGACCCAGAGGAGATAGTAAACATAACTACTTTTATTGTTGTTGAGTTGTTTCATATCAGATTTGGGATATTCTTGGCAAAGATACTAGCATAGTTTACATAGCCTTCTCCAGTTCATTTTACAGATGAGGAAACTGAGACAAACAGGTTTAAGTGACTTACCCAGGATCACACAGCTAGTAAGTGTCTGAGGCCAGGTTTGAACTCTGGGACACTGAGTCTTCTTACTTCAGGTTCAGCCCTCTATCTACTGTTCCATCTGGCTGTCCCATAACAACACCAATAATAACAATAACAATAATGGTCACATTTATATATTGTTTTTAGGTCCCAAAAAGAGCTTTAGTCACAACAGCTCTGAGAAGCAGACAGTGTATTACCAAGTCCCTAGAGGTGAAATGATTTTCCCAAGATCATGTCACAGCCAGTAAATAGGAATTACAGGATTAGAACCCACACAGATCTTCTGATTTTTTTTTCCCTAACATATTATACTTCCTTCAAAACAGGTTTCTTTTTTCGCTGGCCCTGGACTCAGGAAGACCTAAATTCAACTCTGACCTCTGACACTTATTAGTTGGGTGACCCCGGGCAAGTCACTTAATCCCAACTGCCTCAAAAAACAAACAAAACAAAATCAGACTTCTTAATAGTTGGCTTGGATAGGGAGAGAAAGGATACTGAGAAATCTAAAGAGAAGAAAATGTGGAGGAAGAATGAACACCATGAAGAGAAAAATTTCAGAAAAGGTAAGGGTAAAAGTGTTGAAAATAAATTTTGTCTACCTTACATGTTTACTTAGATCCAGCCCAGATAAAAATGAAGGGAAAAGGAATAGTTCTCAGCCTAAGAGACAAAGTGACCTTGTGACTCTTTGTGATTCAAGCAGTATTGCATGCTGGCATTCCTATAGAAGATGTAATAGCTTCCAGAAACTTAAGTCGCCTTGGAGGTCACCTAGTCTGACTCCCTCATTTTACAGCTAAGGAAAATGAGAATCAAAGAAATAAAGTGACTTTCCCAGGGTCACACAGTTTGTTGGTTGCAAAGATGGGGGAAAAATAACTTGGCCCAGGAAAATGTCACAAATCAAAATGAAATACTGTTTGGCTGAAAAGAACCTGAACTTGAAATCACCTAATCCAGTGGTTCTCAAGTCCCTTGGGGGTTCATGATTACAAATTCCTTAATAGCACACCTTAAACAGTAATTGTTCAATTATGTTACAGATACTTTTTGTGACCCTGGGAAAGTTGCTTATCTCTCAGACTTGGTTTCTCCATCTCCAAGATGGGGATAATAGCAGCAATTCCCTCCAAGGCTTGGTGTAAGGATCAAATAAAGTTTTATACGTTGATATATATTCATTTGTAAATGTTAAAGTTCTATATAAATGCAATTTTCTATTCTTTTATCAGTCATGGCTTGAAGATAGCCTCTGAGGTACCTTCCAACTCTGAATTTTTTCCTCTGTGACCACAAGCAGGAGCATTTTGAAGTATTATGTTTGTTTCTGCAACGCTTCAAATAGTAATCATCTAAGTTCTTGCTGAATTATTTCTTTTAATTCTTGCTTAATATCTCATATAAAATATCCACAATTATTTTATAATTAGAGCTTTATAATTTTATAGAGTTTTCATAATTATGCGTAGGGTAAGATTCTGTTATAATTACACATGTAAATTGTATTTTGAATATTTTAAGGGGCAAAACTAACTCATCACTGTAGTTATTACAAGCACCTGATGAATAAATCAAAAAGATAATTACAAATAGCATATTAAATTACCTTGGGAGTTTACAAAACGCGTGTGTGTGTGTGTGTGTGTGTGTGTGTTGAAAGGGGTTCTTGGAAAAAAAGTTGGGAATAACTGATCAAGTTGAAAATGTATCATTGTATAGTATAGGTGAAGAAACTAAAGCCCAAGGGAAATTGCATTGCCCAAACTCATACAAGCAGAGGAGCTGGTATTATATATAACGTAGTCTTCAGAGCATAAGAATGCAGCAGTAGTTAGGAGGAAAAGTAATTTGACAGAATCAATACACACTAATGTGTGAATCACAGTTCCCCTACTCAAGTAGAAGCATCTGTTATATTTTTAAAGACAGATGCTTACTAACAGACTCTAATTGGCAGAATTTCAGCCTGTGTTAACACAGCAAGTTTAAAAAATTTGGGCATTGTGGGAGTAACAATGTTTTTGGGCAGCCACTGAAACTCTTCTGGCATTAGACCCAGTATCTTGCCCCCTGGTCAGCTCCCAGAAACTTCCTTATTTTTCACTTTTCTTCCTCGAATCCAACAAACATTTTACAGAATCATAGAATTTCAGAGTTGGAAGGGACCTCAGGGCCTATCTAGCTCAAGCCATGCCTGATGAAAAAAAGAATGGAAAATTGCATTTATATAGAACCTTAAGGTTTACAAATAGATTATATATCTATGCGAAAAATTTTATTTGTCCTTACAATAGTCCTTGGAGGGAGGGGCTTCTATTATCCCTATTTTACAGATGGAGAAACCAGGGCTTAGAGATGTGAAGTGACTTGCCCAAGGTCACAAAGCTAGCAGGATTCAGCTCCCTCCCCATTATATAAAGTGGCCATCTAGTATTTACTTGAGGACTTCAAATGAAGAGGAATTGACTGCTTCCTGAGAAAATCCGTTCTACTCATGAATTGTTTGGAAGTTTTTCCTTATATTAAACCTATATTGGCACTGCCACTTTCCCTAGTTCTGCATTCTCTGGAGCCAAACAAAACAAGGCTAATTCCTCATTTATTAAGGTCTATGATATCCAAGGCATTTGGTACATAGGTGCAAAATGAAGAAAAGACACAGGCCCTGCACTCAATAGGCCTAGATATTAGAGGTTAAGACAACATGTGAAGAGGCTATTGTTGTTTTGTGTCCAACTCTTTGTGACCCCATTTGGGATTTTCTTGGCAAAGATACTGGTGTGGTTTTCCATTTGTGTGCATTTCCAGCTCATTTTACAAATAAGGAAACTGAAGTCAACAGGGTGAAGTGACTTGCCCAGGGTCACACAGCTACTAAGTGTCTGAGGCTGGATTTAAACATTGGTCTTCCTGACTCCAGGCCTGGCTCTCTATCCTCTGCACCACCTAGCTGCCCCATAGATAAATGATTATTTGAGGAGGCAGAAGAGAAAGCTAACAGCAAGAAATACAACCCATAGATACATGAGCTGAAGTTTGAAGGAAATTGAAAGGAAAAAAGGGAATATGGACAGACTATTTGAATTTTTCACAAATGCTCCTATAGAAGTAATAATGACATTGGAGCTACTGCCCTTCATTTGTGTGTGTAGGAGTATATATCATATTGTTTACTTTATATATTTATGTATGTGTATAAATGCATGTGTGTGTATATATGCACACATATATACATAAACAGCTTCAAAGTCCAAGACTGCTCATGTCACTAGAGATAGAATAACCATTCATGTTGAAATCTATTGGATGCTATTTCAAACAATCAGGTCCTAAAAAGCACTTGTATGGGGGAACATTCTAGAATACAGTCATGCCGTGGTTAGAGTTTGTGGCTAATTCGAAGACATTGTCCTTTCCTGAGGTTAAAGGCACAATTATTAGTTCAGGGTTCTATCTGAATTTAATCAGGATCTCCCATCAAAATCTAAATGAGATGCTGACTGGGAACCATTATTTCTAAATGAAGTAAAACTCTTTTAACCAAAATGTATAATTTTTAAAGCAGATTCAAATACAAAACACACCATCCTTCCTTCATTGCTTAGAAAATAAATGAATGCCTTCATATACCGTGAATACACAAAATCAATAGGCTATCGGTTCTTCCCAGGTTTAATCGATAAAGCAAAAAAACCAGTCTACCTTACTGACAAAGTGAAATCCCACCTGGGACTTGGTAAGAATTAACCAGTATCTCTAGGCCCATTCATACTGAAGGTATCTGAAAATCAGAGCACTTCTAGAAACCAACTTTGCTGAATAATTAAGTCAAAAGGTTAATGCAGGTATTTAATTGATTTAGGTGCCCTGTTCATTAGTCACCTTCTCCAGCTTCTCCCTCTCAGAAAAAGAGGGAAGAAAAACTTTTTCTCAAAAGGCAGTGTCTTAACTTTGGGTAGGGGTATAGCTCTCCTTAGGTAAGCAAAAGGCTAAAAATCCAATTTAACCCTGGCTCTGCTCCTCCTGTTCAATGTGAATCTAGATTCGAGGGTTCTTGGATTCACCTGCCCTCCTCCCCCTCCCTCGGTTATGAAAATGGGATAACAATCTACTCCCCCTCACAAACGGAGGTGAAACAAATAAAATGACTCTAAATCCTTCGTGGGAGACGACTCCTTTGCCTGCCACTTCTCCTAGTTCTCCTTTCCACCACCCTGCGATATTTTAAGTTTTAAGACTGTATTCGTTGACCATTTGCTTTGAGGCCTGGTTTTAGAACGCCCCAGTTTCCTTGATCATTCTTGGAGTCCTGTTCGCCCAGGGGTGAAATTACTTACCACACTTATTGTCCAATTATTCTGTCCTGAGCTCACCTTCCCACACACCAACACACATTCTTTACCCAGGCAGGACAGCAGTTTACTTCACCTCTTTTTACACCCTGCCACCCCCCACTGCCAACACCCATACTGCCAAAAAAACCACCCCCAAACCACAACTGCCAAGCAGTGACTTTGGTTCTAAAGGCTGAAAGTACTGACGTAAATTGGCTGCAGAAATACGAGGGGCACAGACATGTCCGTGACTAAGGCCTGCTCTTCCCCCTTGAGGCAAACAGGCCACTGTGTTTACCTTCTCTAGTGACTTTTCTCTTATTTTCACAGTGTTCTGCACAAAACAGGCCCTAATGCTATATAATCACTGAGAGTTTGATCATTGACTTTTATTAAGGTTGGGGTTAGGAAAAAAGTGTGGGGGGGAGGGAGGAATTTTCCACTGCTTTGATTTAGCAAATTTGGGTATGAGATCAAAGCTAGGAATGAGGGTGGGAGGAAGGGATGAGGATGGGGTAAGTATGAGGAGGTTAAAAATCCAACACACCTCTCTGTCCCGGCACCATCCTGCTTCTCTCAACAATCTACAGACCCCCACAAAGTGTTTTCTAATTAAATACATTCTCCCATGCTATATCATGAGAAACAGTTCAACATCTCACATACCACAGCCAACAACTACCTTATAGAAAGACTAAGGGCGGTACTGTGCTTTATGTACTTCATGGTGGAAGGGAAGTAATTGTAGGCATATGGAGGCCCCTGGTGTAGTGGAGAGAGCCTGGATCGCTAGAGACTTGGGTTCTTCCAAATCCAAGTTATTTCTTTCTAAGAGCCTTACACGACTCTCTAAGGTTTATCCTGTGGTGGGGAACCTGTGGCCTCGAGGTCACATGTGGCCCTCTAGGTCCTCAAGTCAAAGGGCCGCATTTGAGGACCTAGAGGGCCCCAAGTGACCTCGAGGCCATAGGTTCCCCATCCCTGGTTTTATATTAACTGCAGGCAGTGGGGCCTTCCACAGACACTCGATCATATATGTATTACAATGCAGAAGCAGTTTAAGATTGCGGCAGAGAAGACTGAGAGCGGGCTTTGCTACCAAGAAGATTTGAGTTCAAGTCTTTATTTCTGATAAACTGCAGGAGCCTGGGCAAATCACTTAACTTCTCTAAGTCTCTGGGACTATAAATGACAAATGAGTGGCCAATCTGCGTTGTTGGAAGGCATGTTGTAATGCCAATCAGAAGGAGATTTCTGAGAGAATGCTACTGTGAGGAGCTTTTAAGATTCGGATTACACAGTATTAGTGAACACTCTGTTTATTCCATTACAAATCTTTATTCAGTACAATGTTCACAGTTTCAACAGTTCACAATATTATATACAATCTTCAGAACAAGGAAAGTCTCTATATTATATCTTATTTCAGAAAGACACAATATTTAGA
>JAQQSW010019683.1:0-11000 GCA_028646575.1 Pseudocheirus occidentalis
ATGTTACCCAGTGCACATAACCTTACTTAATATGTAGCTAATAACTATATTTCAAAATTCAAGTTGAACAGAAGTGTATGGTTTATTTAAATAATAACCAAGTCCAGTCTTAGCAGTAGAGGCTTTTATTTTAGAAATTAAAAAAAAACCCTATAGTTTCCTTCTAACTCAACACAGTTTATTATTACTGCTGCTGAGTGTTTACAATGATGTTAGCTATTTTTGTGTTTTCCACCCACACTTAAATCCAAAGGTGTTAACACATAAGAATTGCCTCAGTAGTGTGTTCATTCTAATTTAAAGTATCACATTATTAATCACTATGACTTGCTTCTAGAACACATTTGATCTCCAAATGGGGGTGAAGTAAAGAGATGGAAGAGAAAAAGATGTGGTCTCTACATTTGACTGATCTCTTTTTTGTGACCTCATCTTCCAATAACAGGATTTATAGAAATCCATCCAGTGTAAAACGTTCCATATATAGTACTGCAAAGGCATTTTCAAATCGTCTGTTGTTGTTGGGGGGTTGGGTATAGGAAGATTTCAAAACTTAGTTAATCTTTTCTCATATATCAGTAAAACAGGGCCAGTGACTTACAGATTGTTCAAATTCACCATCCCTACAGTTTATGGAATACCTGGTTTTAGGTACTGGCCTTAAAAAGGTAAAAGCAGACCTAGTCCCTATCTTACAGAGATTACAGTCTGTCTAGAAAGATAAAACACATAAATAATTGGCATGAAAATTAAGGGAAAAATTAGGGCAAAGCAAAAGTATATATAGCCACTTCTTTGAGAAATTCTAAGAGATAACTTTTAGGTGGGACCTGAGTTGGGACTTTAAGAAAGGGAAAGCTTTCTTCTGGCAGATTTTGGAGTGGGGTGTCCCATCCCATCTGCTTAGTGAATTCTACTGGTCCAGTAGTATTTGAAGTGTAGTCTGAGGACCCCTGCAAGAGGTCTTTTCTGGTTCTGCAAAGCCAAAGCTCTTTTTATAATAATGCTAAGATGTTTTAGTTTCTAATACTGTAAACAGAGGGTAGGTTTAACTCACAAAAGAAAAGTGTTTTGGGGGGACCTCAAAAACTTTTAAGAGTATAAAATGAGGGGCGGCTAGGTGGCGCAATGAATAGAGCACCAGCCCTGGAGTCAGGAGTACCTGAGTTCAAATCCGGCCTCAGACACTTAACACAAAAAAACTAGCCGTGTGACCTTGGGCAAGTTACTTAACCCCAACTGCCCTCCAAAAAAAAAGCAAAAAAAATAAAAAAAAAAAAAAGAGTATAAAATGAGACTAAAAGTTTAAGACCTGCTGTACTAGATAATTGCTGGGGCCCTGTCAGGTTCCAGAATTAAGTAATCATTTGATTTAGTTAAGAAAGTAAATGGCAAAGTCTGCCTTATTAAAAATTTACTGTGGTCATATTTGGGTTCTAAAAAGTGATGATAAAATATGAGACTTCACCAGCTTCAACTCAATATTGCTATAAAAATATTTTAAAAGTTTATCATTTTAAAGGTAGACTCTTGACTGCTATTAATAGGTGTTGATTTTCAGTTTTTAAAACTTCACAAGAAGGTAAGAGTTAAACTACTTTGTTCACTTCCTGAGGAGCTTTGGTGAAAGTAGTTCCGTTGTATCTATTTTTAAAGCTGATTACTGTGTGCAGTGGAGGCTGTGGTGCACTTTAGTTATAAATGTCATCTGTCATCTCTTAACGTTTTCTCACTCAGCATTCTTTGGAAGGCATCAGCGTTTGTATATGAGTTGGAATTAAATGAACATGCATAGCACAATTGTTACTAAAATGATAACAACAAATGGGATGTTCTTATCACTGAATAGTGTGTAGTTATTCATCATTAATTTTAACCTCTTCATATGATCCTTTGCCTAAAATGTTTCTCAATACCTGTTGTTACACAAGGCAGCAAAGGTTATATTTAACTCTGAAAGTTATTAAGAGTCCTTGCAAATCTCATGATATTTCTTTTTAAAAATTAGCAAAATATCTTTATGAGACATCAGTAATTTAATGCTACACTTAGAAGTGATGATCATTAAATGTTTATTTTTTTGTTTATTTGTTAACTCTGGCAATATATAAAACCCTTTTAAAAAACATACCCCCAAATCATTTGGGCATGCAGCAGCTCTATGATATATGTGGTATATGTGGTATATAAAGCTGAGACTAGCTTTTCAGGTGCCACCTAGTGTTTGGACATTATAATAGTTGAAATGAAAAAAGAAAATTCAAGACTTTTCAGACAAAACAGAAATAGATTTTTCACCCAGAGTAATTGTCATGTTATACTTGGTGATCACCCAACTCATGTAATATATAATAAGAATTTTATTCTTTTAAGTTCCGTTTTCCCTTTGGTTCTGTTGTGAAATTGTATTAATAAGTGCTTTTAAAAGTAATAATGTCCCTGGGGTACCATCTTACGTGTATCAGATTGGCTAAAATGACAGAAGGGGAAAATGTTAGAGGGCATGCGGAAGAATTGGGACACTAATACACTATTGGTGGAATTGTGAGCTGATCCAGCTGTTTTGGAGAGCAATTTGGAGTTATCCTCAAAAGAGTTATAAAACTGTGTGTAACTCTTTGACCTAGCAATACTACTATTAGGTCTGTTTCCCAAGGTGGTCAGGGAAAAAAGGAAAAGAGCCTAAATCTTCTAAAATATTTTATAGCAGCTCTCTTTGTGGTGGCAAAGAACTGGAAACTGAGGGGATGCCCATCAATTGGAATAGCTGCATAAGTTGTGGTATATGATTGTCATGGAATACTACTGTGCTATAAGAAATGACGAGCAGGTTGGTTGTAGAAAAACATGGAAAATTTTGCATGGAATAAATACCAAATGAAATGGGCAGAAACAAGAAAACACTGTATACAGTAACAACAATATTATTCAAAGAGTGAATGGCTAAGCTATTCTGAGTTATAGAATCATTCAAATAAACTACAAAGGACCTATGAAGGAAAATGCTATGTTCACCTCCAGAGAAAGAACTGATATATGGAAGTATGTATTGTATGATTCCATATGTATCTATATGAAATGTTGGCTTTCTCTAATGTGGGGTTAGGAAGAAGGGAGACTACTTGGAATTAAAAATGTAACAAAAAATTAAAAAAAATAAATAAAAGCAATAATGCAGTGGAGTTTGAGTTGGAAGAAGTGTTAAGATCATTAAATTCAATTACTTTCTTTTTTTAAATTAAATTTTATGTTTATTTTTAGTTTATGACATTCATTTCCACAAGATTTTGAGTTATATATTTTCTCTCTGTCTTTCCATCTACTCCTCCAACTTTCTGGTAGGGCAAGATGGATTTCCAATATCTCAGTGCCTGTATCTCTTATTTCCCAGTTGCATGTAAAAAAAATTATTTTTTTAAACATTTGATTTTAAAACTTTGCACTCCAGATTCTTTCCCTTCTTCCTTCATCACCCAGCCTTACTGGGAAGATAAGCAGTTCAATATAGGTTGTACATGTGTAGTTACACAAAACATTTCTATAGTGGATATATTGTGAATGACTGACTATATTTCCCTCCATCCTATCCTGCCCTCCACTTGTTTTATTTTCTACTTTGACACTGTCCCTCTTCAAAAATGTGTGCTTCTAACTACCCTCCCCCATCTGTCCTCCCTTCTATTCCCCCTCCTCTTATCCCCTTCCCCTCCTACTTTCCTGTAGTGTAAGATACCTAATTTAGTGTGTATGTTATTCCCTCCTTAAGCCAAATTCAATGAGAGTAAGGTTGACCCATTCCCTTTTGCCTTCCTGTTCTTCGCCTCCATTGTAAGTTTTCCTTTGCCTCTTTTATATGAGATAATTTACTCTATTTTGTCTCTCCCTATCTCCTCTCATTATGTTCCTCTCTCACCTCTTAATTTTATTTTTTAAATATCATCTCTTCCTATTCAACTGATCCTGTGCCCTCTATGAATACCTGTACACATGTATACACATACTTACATGTGTATTCATACACACATTTACCCTCCTATATAGACATATATGTGTGTATATGTGTCTGTGTATATATACGCATATATACACATACACACATGCATACATTTATATTCCCTTCAACTATCCTCATATTGAGAAAAGTTTCATAAGTTACAGTTATTGTTTTTCTATGTACGCATGTAAATAGTTCAACTTTGATAAGTTCCTTATGATTTCTTTTCCCTGTTTACCTTCTTGTGCTTCTCTTCTTGTATTTTGAATGTCAAATTTTCTATTCAACTCGGTTTTTTTTTAAATCAAGAATGCTCAGATGTCCTCTATTTCATTGAATGACCATATTTTCCCCTGAAGCATTATACTTAGTTTTGCTGGGTAGGTGATTCTTGGTTTTAATCCTAGCTCCTTTGACCTCCAGAATATCACATTCCAAGCCTTGCAGTGCCTTAATGTAGAAGCTGCTAGGTCTTGTGTTATCCTGATTGTGTTTCCACAATATTCAATTTGTTTCTTTTTGACTGCTTGTAATATTTTCTCCTTGATCTGAGAACTCTTGAACCTTTCTATAATATTCCTAGGAGTTTTCTTTTGGAGATCTTTTTCAAGAGGTGATCGGTGAATTCTTTCAGTTTCTATTATGCCCTGTGGTTCTAAAATATCAGGGCAATTTTCCTTGATAATTTCTTGAAGGGTGATTTCTGGGTCCTTTTTTTGATCATGGCTTTCACATAATCCAATAATTTTAAAATATCTCTCCTGGATCTGTTTTCCAGGTCAGTGGTTTTTCCAATGAGATATTTCACATTGCTTTCTAATTTTTCATTTGTTCTGATCTGTTTAATAGTATTTTGATTTCTTATAAAGTCATTAGCTTCCATTTGCTCCAGTCTAGTTCTGAAGGAATTATTCTCTTCAGTAAGCTTTTGAAATTATTTTTCCATCTGGCAAATTCAGCTTTTTAAGGTATTCTTCCCCTCATTGGCTTTTTGGGCCTCTTTTGCTATTTGAGTTAATCTGTTTTTTAAGGCGTTATTTTCTTCAGTCAGGTTGTTGACTCTCTTTTCATGATTTTCTTGCATCATTCACATTTCTCTTCCCAATTTTTCCTCCACTTCTCTTACTTGATTTTCAAAATCCTTCTTGAGTTCTTCCATGGCCTGTAACTAGTTCATATTTTTCTTGGAAGCTTTTGATGCAGGAATTCTGACTGCGTATACATATGTATACTCCCATTCTATGCTTTGATCCTTTTTGTCCCCAAAAAAAGGAATCTAAGGTTTGATGGTTGTATTTGCTTTGCTTCCTTTGCTTGCTCATTTTGCCCCTCAATTACTTGACTTTTGAGTTCTTTGCCACAGTAGAACTCTGCTTCCAGAGAGGAGAGCTTTGTCGCAAATCACTGAGGTTTTCACAGCGGCCGGAGCTATTAGTTGGGTGCCCTCTCTGTTGCTCCCACAAGCTCTGGCTCACTGATCACACACCTCAGGATTACCACCCAAGACCAGGATCCAGATCCAGGCAGGTTAAAGCAAGAGTGATTACCCTCTGAATGGTTGCTTGTCCCCCCCTACAATCTGCAGGCCAGGAGCTGAAGCAGCCACTTGGAAGCAGCTGCAAGCTCTTCTCCCTCTTGGGGCTGAGCCTGGACTGTGCTCCGTCCCTCCCAGTTCCAACTGAGTTCCACACTGACCTTTTACTTTGTTTTTGGCATTTATGGATTGATATTTCTGGAAACAACCACTGCTGCTTGTGAGCCACTCTCCAGAAATTTGCTCCATCTGCTGCTGGTCAGTCTGCTCTGGGCTAAAACCATGCAGAACTGGGCTGGCGGGGCTGGGCTGTAACGGACCCTTCCTGTCCACTTGCTGGGCTGGCTTCAGGAGGAGATTTGTTTCTCTGTCACTTTGTGGGTTTTGTATCTCCAAAGTTTGTTTGGAGTCATATTTTATAGGTATTTGAGGTCATTATTGGGGGGACCTCACGGAGTCTGCCCCCAATTACTTTCTTTTATAGAAGAGGAAACAAAGGGCCACGTAGACAAGGTAACTTGTTGCAGTCAAGAACCCAGTACAACTTTCTCTATGTGTACCATGTTATCCTTCATGTCGTATGCAAACAAGATTTATTTATATATAGGTACAAATGGGGAGGGAGATGTTAGATGAGGGAATACAATTTTTTAAGATGTGTCATTTTTGAAAAAAAAAATGGTATAGGTGCCAATTGTAGATTTTATTTTTTAGAAAGCAGTGTTAAAATTTGTTACTGGCTAGACTTATTATATCATTGGTATGAAGAGTATGGAATTTTTTTTTTTTGAGGCAACAGCCTAACACCAAAATTTTTTTATTGTATTAGGTCACTATAGGGGGTGGGGCCTTATGCCTTTACTGCACAGCTTGCTCATTGGTGCCACTTCCAGAGTCTTGAGGCTTCATGACATCTGGCAGTTCTGGAGGACTGGAGAAAGACTCAGTGTGTAATGTTTCAAATACATCATCAGCTTGAAAGGCCAGCCTCATAGTGACTGGTGCTATGTGAAGCCATACTTGCCCAGGGTCTTACTGTCATCCAGCAGCTAGTCATCCTTGTAGAGCTGCTGCTCATCCAGGGGCCTCTTGAGGATGTCTTCCACAGTGTGCTTCAGCTCAAACACTGTGCTTGACTCCTTCACATCTGTGAAGATCATTGTCTTATGGCACTGGATCATTAGGAACATGTCCATCTTGGCATCCAACTTCCTTCACCTACCCCCCCCCCCATCAACTGCGAATATGGAAACTTTTTTTTTAATATCAACATTTCTATATGTTGTCAACAAAGTCTAGCAGTGAGACAGAAAGAGAAATTCCATTTAAAATAACTGTAGGCGATATAAAATACTTGGGAGTCTACCTGCCAAGACAAACCCAGGAACTATGTGAACACAACAACAAAACACTTCACACAAATAAAGTCAGATGTAAACAGTTGGAAGAATATTAATTGCTCAAGAAAAAGACAAGGCAATGTAATAAAAAATGACAATTCTATCTAAATTAATTCAATTATTCAGTGCCATACCAATCAAACCACCAAAAAATTATTTCATAGAACTATAAAAAAATAACAAAATTCATCTGGAAGAAAAATAGGTCAAGAATATCGTGGAGAGGCAGCTAGATGGCTCAGCGAGTAGAGTACCAGCCCTGGAGTCAGGAGGACCCCGAGCCCAAATCTGGCCTCGGACACCTGACATAATATTAGCCATGTGACCCTGGGCAAGTCACCCAACCCCAATTGTCCTACCTTTCCCTTCTGAAAAGCAAAAGAAAAGGAAAAAAAAAAGAATATCATGGAAATTAATGGGAAAACATGCAAAGAATACTGGCCTAGCCATACCAGATCTCAGACTGTACTATATAAACCAATAATCATCAAAGCAATCTGGTACTGGCTAAGAAATAAAGTGGTACATTAGTGGAATAGATAAACTACACAAGACACAGTAGTAAATTACAATCTTAATCTAGCATTTGATAAACCCAAAGACTCCAGCCTCTGGGATAAGAACTCACCATTTGACAAAAACTGCTAGGGAAACTAGAAAACAATATGGCAGAAACTAGATATAGACCAACATCTTACACTGTATACCAAGATAAGGTCAAAATGGGTACACGATTTAGACATAAATGGTGATATCATAGGCAAATTAGGAGAGCAAGGAATTGTCTGCCTGTCTGATCTATGGAGAAGGGAAGAATTTAGGAACAAACGAGAAAAAGAGCTTTCAAGATGTAAAACGGATAATTTGTATCATATTAAATTTTTAAAAGTTTTACACAAACAAAACCAATGTAACTGAGATTAGAAGGAAAGCAGGAAGCTGAAACAATTTTTACAGCAAATGTCTCTAATAAAAGCCTCATTTCTCAAATATATAGAGAACTGAAGCAAATTTATAAGAATACAAGTCATTCCCCAATTGATAAATGGTCAAAGGATATGAACAGGCACTTTTCAGATAAAGGAATCAAAACTATCCATAGTCATATAAAAATGCTCTAAATCACTATTGATTAGAGAAATGCAAATTAAAATTCTGAGGTACCATATATTATCTAGAAGATTGACTAATACGATAGAAAAAGAAAATCATAAATATTGGTGGGAATGTAGGAAAATGAATATGGAAACTTTTAATGCAGAAGCCATTTGTTTGCATTTTATATTCTTAGAGAATTGTCTGGGGTCACTCGCCTATGCACACAGACTCTGTTCAGAGGCAGGTTTTTCCACCTTGTAAGACAGCCTTATATCCCCTATAGCACTCTGCCTCTCATGTTAAGATAACTTGCAGATCAGTCAATCATACATTTATTAAACATCTCCTATGTGCCAAGGACAAGATTGCTGGCGATACAAATATTACAACTTCCCTGTCCTCAAGGAGCTTACATTTTATGGAGGAAATAGTGTGGACATTTATAAGTTTCTAACTCTCTAAGAAACAGTGCTTTAGAGTGGAAAGATAATTAGTTTTGGAGTCAGAGGACTTGGGTTAAAATGCTGGTTTTGTTGCTCTTAGTGGTAGGATCCTGTGAAAGTAATTTAACCTTTCTTCTATTTCCTTATCTTTTATAAAATGAAAAGGTCCCTTTTATCTCTCAATCCTATGATCCTGTAAGTGGTGAAATGAAAACTCAATAGAGGGGCTGCCTTGAAGAATGCATTGATTTCCTATGGAATAAAGCCCTTTTTGCTTTGAAAAGCACTACAGTTATGAAATGCATAAGTTTTGAGCTTAATTATTGAACATAGGATCCTAATACTGAACTAGAAGGGACCTCAAAAGACATTTAGCTTACTCTCCTTATTTTATATATGAGGAAAATAAGACCCAGCCAGGGTAAGTGACTTGCTCCAGCTCACACAGATAGTAAACTTGGGGTGGGATTTGAAACCAGGTCCTCTGATTTGATCCTCTATATATCTCATGTTTCTTCCGAATCAGTTTCTGGAGTTGAAAAATGGAATGTCTAGTATGAGGAACAACAAGGAGGCCAGTACTGGATCCATAGGGAATGGGGATAAGGAACCTAACAATAACACAATGAGGAGACTGGAGCGGGGGCTGAATATGAAGGGCTTTCAGTGCCAGAGGATTCTATATTTGGTCCTGGAGGTAATAGGGAGCCACAACAGTTTATTGAGTAGAAGATTGACATGGTCAGACCTGGAAGATCACTGACAACTAAGTGGAGGATAGATTGCAGTGGGGAGGGACTTGTAGAAGGGTCACTCACCACAGGTTATTGCAATGGTCAGGCGTGAGGCGAGAAAGACCTGTATCAGGGTATTGGCAGTGTCAGAGGAGAGAAGAAGGCATTTATGAGAGATGTTATAAAGGTAGAAATGACAGAACTTGGCAAACTCGGTGTGTGAAAAAGTGAGGAGTCAAGGGTGACTCTTAAGGCTGTGAGCCTGGGGTGACAGAGAACAGTACTCTCAATTCTAATAGGGAAGTTAGGAAGAGGGAAGACTTTTGGGGGAAAGATAATGAGTTCAATTTTGGACGTGTTGAGTTTAAGATGTCTATAAGACATCCAGTTTGAGATGTCCAGTAGCAAATTGAAGATACAAGACAGGGTCAAGAGAGAGGCTAGGGCTGGACAAAAAGATCTGAGAATCATCTGCATAGAGATGATAATTGAAACTGATAAGATCACCAAGGTAAATGGAAGAAGAGGTCAGGAAGAGGAGACGGCTAAGGACTGAGATTCGTAGGACACTGGTAACCCATGAATATCAGATGTGAGCTGGACTAAGATGGAGTAAAAGAGATAAAGAGGGAGCAGTGAGACAAGGAGGAGAACCAAGAGAGCAGTATCATGAAAATTCAGAAGAAAACATCAAAGAAAAGAGAAGGATCGACTGTGTCAAAGGCTGTAGAGAAGACGAGAAGGACAAGGATTGAGAAAAGGCAGTTTTTAGATTCTACAATTGAGATCGTTGATAACTTTGGAGAGATCAGTTTGAGTGATGAGATTCGAAGCCAGGCAGCAAAGATTTAAGAAGTAAGGAAAAAGGTGAAAATATGTGTTGTAGGTAGCTTTCTCAAGGAGTATAGCCACAAAAGAGAGGAGAGACGTGGGGTGATAGTTATCAGGCATGGTTGGATCAATCTTAAGTGAGGTTTTTTTGAGAATGGGAAGCAGCCAGCAGACAAGGAATGACTGATTAATGAATGGGACTGATAGAGAAATCTTCTGGAAAAGATAGGGTGGAATGTAACCCCTCTACGCATATAGAGGGGCTTGTCTTGGCATGTATCATAGAAAGCAGATATACAGGACCCATCTGAGAGATGAGAAGAGGGCTGAAGAAGAGGAAGCCCCTTTTGAATGAAAGGAGAGCCTATCACCTTTAGGTGACATTTTGTTATACTGAATGATATGCTTTTCTTTTAAAAAAAATTCATGTCTTTATTTTTTTCTCCCTTTCACTTCTCTCAGTCCTCCTGGAAAAAGAAAAAAAATACACAGTCTAACAAAATAGTTTAATATACTGGTCTTGTCCAAAAGTGTGTGTCTCATATTTAGTTCAGCTCTGGTAGCTGAACTATATAGCATACAAAAATAATGCTATTTTTATAATGAGATTGTATTTTCTATATCTCTCAATTATATGACGGTAAGATAGTCTACTTTGGACTATGACTTGTGAAAGTCAACCTATTTTTTTATGATATTCTCAGCAAGGATGACAATGCATATATATTTTATTCTCTTAAAATTATGTATAGATGGGAAAACAGACATAGATGGGTAGTTATTGATGTCTTCTTGGTAAGGAGGACGTCATAATAAGAATTGAGATCCCCCCCCCCCGTCTTTAGTATTTTTCCCTCTTTAAGATTGAGAATGAATCTCAACACTCTCAAAAACTGTGTTGTCTCCAGCATAGTCTTCCTCTATTTGTCCTCTGCAAAGTCTAGCTATTTTGTTTTCTTCTCTGCC
>JAQQSW010019684.1:0-11000 GCA_028646575.1 Pseudocheirus occidentalis
TTCTCATCTTTCTCTTGCTTCTTGTATTTGAATGTCAAATTTTCTATTTAGCTCTGGTTTTTTCATCAAGAATGTTTGAAAGTCTTCCACCTCATTGAATGACCATATTTTCCCCTGAAACATTATACTCAGTTTTGCTGGGTAGGTGATTCTTGGTTTTAATTATAACTCCTTTGACCTCAGTAATATCATATTCCAGGTCCTTTGATCCCTCATTGTAGAAGCTGCTAGATCCTGCATTATCCTGATTGTTTTTCCATAATATTTGAATTGTTTCTTCTTGGCTGCTTGTAATATTTTCTCCTTGATCTGGGAACTCTGGAACCTGGCTACAATATTCATAGGAGTTTTATTTTGGGGATCTTTTACAAGAGGTATCAGTGAATTCTTTCAAATTCTATTTTGCCCTCTTGTTATAAAATATCAGGGCAATTTTCCTTGAGAATTTCTTGAAGCATGATTTCTAGGTTCTCTTTTTGATCATGGCTTTTAAGTAGTCCAATAATTTTTAAATTGTCTCTCCTGGATCTAGTTTCCAAGTCAGTGGTTTTTTTAAAAGAGATGTTTCACATTGCCTTGTATTTTTCATTTGTTTGGATCTGTTTAATAGGATCTTGGTTTCTCATGACGTCATTTGCTTCCATTTGCTCCACTCTAATTCTGAAAGAGTGATTCTCTTCAGTGAGATTTTGAGATTCTTTTTCCATCTTGCAAATTGGGCTTTATATGGCATTCTTCTCCTCATTGGCTTTTGGGGTCTCTTTTGCCATTTGAGCTAATCTGTTTTTAAGGTGTTATTTTCTTCAGACAGGTTGTTGACTCTCTGCATGATTTTCTTGCATCATTTTCATTTCTCTTCTCAATTTCTCCTCCACTTCTCTTACTTGATTTTCAAAATCCTTCTTCAACTCCTCCATGGCCTGTAACCATTTCATATTTTTCTTGGAAGCTTTTGGTACAGGAGTTCTGATTGTGTTGTCTTCCTCCTGTTCCATATTTTGATCCTTTTTTTTTGTCCCCCAAAAAGGAATCTAAAATTGGATTGCTGTTCTTGCTTTGCTTCCTTTGCTTGTTCATGTTGCCACTCAGTTACTCAACTTCTGAGCTTTTTGCCACAATAGAACTCTGCTTCTAGAGGGGAGAGCTTTGTCCCAAAACCCTGGGATTTTCACAGCTGCTGGAGCTATTAGGAGGGCACTGTCTCTACTGCCCCTGCAAACTCTGGCCCACTGGTCACACACCTTAGGAGCACCACCCAAGACTGCAATCCAGATCCTGGCAGGTTAAGGCAAGAGCTCTTAGGTTCTGAATGGGTGCTTTCTACCCCTACAATATCCAGGCAGGGAGCTCTGAAGCAGCCATGTGGAGGTGGCTGCAGGGCTGCCTCTACTGCCACTTCTTACTCCGGGGCAGAGGGCCAGACCTGCTCCTCTATCCCCCCAGATCCAGCAGAGTTCCAATGACCTTTTACTTTTTTTTTTTTTGCATTTTTGGGTTTATAATTCTGGATACTGCCATAGCTGCTAGTGATTCACTTTCCCAAAAGTTCCAGTCACTGTTGGGTTGAGCCACCCTGGGGATAAAACTGCAGGCTCACATGGTGCAGTACTGAGCCCCCAGCATGCTGATCCTTCCTGTTTGCTGGGCTGCCTTCATTGGGAGATTGGTTTCTCTCTGTCACTTTGTGGGTTCTATAGCTCTAAAATTTGTTTAGAGTCATATTTTATAGGTATTTAAAGTGGTTATGTGGGGAAGCTCACAAAGTTTTCCTGATTCTGTGCTGCCATCTTGGCTGTCAGAATCTTTGTACAGACTTAAACTCTCTGAGAGAAGAATATAATAGTTAATTATACTTATTGTACTATTCTCTGAGGAATTGCACACTTTTGTTAATTTTTCCTTTATGAATTTAGATGCTATGGCATTAGGTTCATATATATTTAATATTCCTATTACTTTGCTGTCTAGAGTACTTCTAAATATAGTGGAATTTCTGTTTATTTCTCCTGATATGATGAAATTTTTGCTTTTATTGATAATATGATTGCTATTACCACTTCTGTGGAATCATATAATGCATATTAAATTTTCCCCCGGTCTCCCATTTTTATTGTTTCTGTACTTCTTAGATGATTAAAGAAGGACTGCCTAGTCATAAGAGCATGTTTGGCATTCTCTAATATAACCCTCCATATGGATTTATGAAAGTGCGCAAGTACTTCATGACTGTTTCCTATCATTTACTGTGGTGCAAAGGCAGACCTTCAGAATGACTGCTGAGCAGGAACTGGAAATGCATACAAAAAGCATTAACTAACTAAATTAAGCTCTAGTTATCTTGGTGACAATTGACAGAAGATATGCTGTTAGCATTTAGGTGGAGAGAATCTTTGAACTCTCTTGGTCCAACCCAATAAGTGGTCTCTGGACATATGTCCCAGCTGTTTTATGTATTTTTGCATCTATCTTGCTCTTAGGTAGAAGTGTATTAGAACTGAAATATGACTGTGAGTTTTGAAACATCAGAAGAAATACCAAGGTCCAGAAATGGAATCTGTACTGGTTTTCTGGTATACAACACTGGGGAGGTACCACTTTAACCCATCTTAACCTTTTTGATGCAGTGTATCAGTGACTGGAAAATAGCCAAGTCTTTCTGTCCCACTGCAGTGTAGTGATTCACCCATGGACTATATGACACATACAGAAGTGAACAAGGTAAGTCAAATGCTTTGGATTAATTGGCTTAAGCTTGAGGACATATGCCTTGGGGACCAAGGTGGTATATAGGAGAATGCACCCCTTGTTCAGAGTAATGTTTTTGTACTTCTATTATTGCTCTATCCTCTCAGTAAATATCTCTTATCAAAGACTTTAATTACTGGGTCAATCAATGATATAAGGGAGATACTAAATGTAACTAGCAATGGATACTGGGGTGAACATTGATGGAATTAAAGAAAATTCCATGACCTCTTAGGGTTATCCCTAGAACCTTGAGGTGGAGTTAGTATGAGTGCTAGTTGGGATGATGAACTCCAAAGTGAATAGACAACAGATGTGTGTTTCTGGTCTACAACTGTTGGATCCTGTTTTCTTGTCCATTAGCCACTCTTTTTATTGGATTGTTTAATCTATTACCTTTGAGATTATGATTGTTCTACTACTCTTAATATATCCCAAAGAGTTTGACAGAGGAAAAGAGACTGTGTGAAAAAATATTATAGCAACAATTTTTATCAGAAAAATTTAAAATAAAGTGAGTGACCAGTCATTGGATAATTACTGAAAAATTTGTGGTATATGAGTGTAATGAAATATTATTATGCTATAAGAAATGACAAATATGAGAAATTCAGAGAAAACTGGGAAGACTTGTATGAACTGATTCTTAGCAAAATAAGTAGAACACTTAGCAAAATGAACACAATAATTTGAAGGAAGACAACTTTGAAGGACTCGAAAGTTCTGATCAAGTCAGTAACCAGTCATGACATCAGAGGACCAGTAATGAGATACCACCTACTTCTTTTTCTTTGGATATAATTTTCTTTTTTCTCTTTATTAATTTGTTTGTTTACTTTTAGTATACAAAATTCACTTCCACAATCCCTTGAGTTTCAAATTTTCTCCCCCTCCCTCTCCTCCACCCACCCCATGGTGGCATGCAATCAAGTATAGGATCTGCAAATACATTCACATTAGACATTAGTCAGGATATAAAGAAGGATTGTAATGGATAAAATGAACAAGGGAAAGAGGAAACTAAACCAAAGAAGAAAAACAAAGAGAACAGGTAGTTTACTTCAATCTGCATTCAAATTCTGTTCTTTCTAGTTCTTTCTCTGAATGTAGACATTTCTTTCCATCATGAATCTTTTGGAGTTGCCTTATAATCCTGCATTGCTGAGAAGAGTACTGTCTATCAAACTTGGTCCTCACACATATGTTGTGTTTGTCATTGTGTACAGATTTCTCCTGGTTCTGCTCCTCTCAGCATCAGTTTGTATAAGCTTCTCCAGGTAAATATGAAGTTCACCTGCTCCTCATTTCCTATAGCACAATAATATTCTATTACATTCATATACCACAACTTGTTTAGCCATTCCACAAACCATGGGCATCCTCCTAATTTCCAGTTTTTTGCCGTTACAAAGAGAGCTGCAATAAATATTTTTGTACATATGGGTCTTCCTCCCACTTCTATGATCTCTTTGGGATACAACCCAAGAAGTGGTATTACTGGGTCAAAGGGTATGCAATTTTTATATCCCTTTGGGCATAGTTTCAGATTGCTCTCCAGAATGATTGAATCAGTTCACAACTCCACAAAAATGCATTTGTATTTCAATTTTTCCACATCCTGTCCAGCATTTGTCATTTTCCTGTTTTGTCATCTTAGCCAATCTGATTGGTGAGATGTGGTACCTCAGAACTGTTTTGATTTGCATTTCTGTAATCCATAGTGATTTAGAACATTTTTTCATATGCTTTAAGATGTCTTTAATTTCTTGCTATGAAAACTGCCTGTTCACATCCTTTGACAATTTATCAATTGGGGAGTGACATGTATTATTGTAGATTTGACTCAATACTCTGTATATTTTAGTAGTGAGGCTTTGATAGAGATACTGGTTGTAAAAATTCTTTCCCAATTTCCCACTTCCTTCTTAATCTTGTTTACAATGGCTTTGTTTGTACAGAAATTATTCAATTTAATGTAATCAAGATTGTACATTTTGCATTTTAAAATCTTTCTTGAGCCCCTCCAAGAATGCTTTTTGGGCTTGAGACCTATTCACTTTTCCTTCCATGGTCTCCACTGTGAGTATAGAGTCCATGTCGTCTTCTGAATTTTGTTGTTCTTGCAGACTATAAATAGATTTTCTAGTTCAAGATCTCGCAGGTTCTTCCCCATTGTGATCACCTATGTCCTGAATGTTTAGAGTGGATATCTGATTCTGGAGTGCAGAATTATTGAGCTTTTCAGGATGAGATGTAGGTGTTTGGTTGTGCATATATAGGTATAGGCATGTACATAGTATATTATACCTAGCCTCTGAGTGTCTAGATTAAGGCCAAGGCCAGGATTCTCAGTGTTTCCCCTGAGTTACCCTGATGCTCACAGAGTAACCCGTGGGATGGGGTGGTCTGGCCACTTCAGGTTTTGACCTCTGTGTCTCTGGGCTCAGGAAGGCTCAACAGCTGGAGGTCAGCAGGGCAGGTGTCTGCAGATTCCTCTGGTGGTGCTAAGGCATAGTGCTTGCTGGCTCCACAGCCCCTGGGCTTAGACTCTGTACTGCCCCACTTCCCCCTTCCTCAGTGACTCCTAAGTCTGAGGCTGTTTCCACTAATTAAGTATTTTACTCTGGGTGGGACATTTATCTCTGGGTTTTCTGGGTCAGGGAGAGGGAATTGGAGGACCTACATTTTATTCCTCCATCTTGACTCCTGGAAGTTCAGGTATGTAATTTTTAAACATCCAGGCTGTGGACTGATAGCCCCAGGAGAAGCTGCTGTCCCTGCTGTGGGCCCTGCGCTTTCTCTTACCCAGCTCTGAAGATCCTCTGTCCTGTGGTGAGATGGCTGCAAATCACCCTTATGGTGGGTGATTTTGCTGGCTGTGGCTCCTTCTAACTCTGCTGTATTCTGCTCTCAGATCCATGCTGGTGCAGCCCCTGTGTGCTTGGTATTCCCCCCATCCAGACCTATGTGGGCCATTTCCTGGGAATCTGCCACACCATCTCCCAATGGGTTCTGTCACTCTAAAATCTGTTTGAATTCACTTTTTAAAGTTTAGCAACAGAATTCTTGGAGGAGGTTAAAAAAGTTAATCCTTCCTTTCCACTATCTTAGCTCCTCCCCCCCATTTTGCATTTTTTAAATCCTCTCTAATATTTGATTGGTCATAAACTCTTCCCTTTACCATAAATCTGACAGATAAACCATTCCTTGCTTTCCCAGATTGCTTACAGTATCAGCTTTTACACCTAGATCATGCACCCATTTAGACTTGATTTTTGTATTTGGTGTTAGATAATGGCCGAGTTTCTGCCATGCCATATTCCAGTTTTCCCAGCAGTTTTTGTCAAACAGTAAGTTCTTATCCCAAAAACTTTGGATTTATCAAACAGTAGATTACTATAGTCATTGACAGTCAGTTCTTGTGTACTCAGTCTATTCCTTTGATCCATTACTCTATTCCTCAGCCATTACCAAGTAGTTTTGATGTCTGTTGCTTTGTAGTACATACTAAAGTCTGGTATGGCTAGGCCACCTTCCCTAGCATTTCTTTTCATTAATTCCCTAGATATTGTAGACCTTTTATTCTTTCAAATGAATTTTGTTACTATTTTCTAGCTGTATACAGTAATTTTTTGGTAGATTAATTGGTATGGCAGTAAATATAATTAAATTTAGGTAAATTTGTCATTTTTATTATATTAGCTTGACTCAGCTATGAGCAATTGATGTTTTTCCAATAGATGTTTAGCATCAACAGGTGATTTTATTTGTGTGAAAAGTGATCTGTAGTTGTATTCATATAGGTCCTAGGTTTGTTTTGGCAGGTACATTCCAAAATATTTTATAATGTCTACAGTAACTTTAAATGGGGTTCATCTGACTATGTTTTGCTGTTGGACTTCATTAGATTAATTGATTACATTAAATTGAAAAGTTTCTGTACAAACAAAGCCAAATGTCACCAAGATTAAGAGAGAAGTGGGAAACTTGGAAAGAATTTTTACAACCAGTGTTTCTGATAAAGGCCTCATTTCTAAAATATACAGGAAATTGAGTCAAATCTATGAGAATACATGTCATTCCCCAATTGATAAGTGGTCAAAAGATACGAACAGGCAATTTTCAGAGGTAGAAATTTAAGAGATCTATAAGCATATGAAAAAATGCTCTAAATCACTATGGATTACAGAAATGCAAATCAAAACAACTCTGAGGTACCACGTATTACTAGTCAGTTTGGCTAAGATGACAAAATAGGAAAATGACAAATGCTGAACAAGATGTGGAAAATTGGAACACTAATGCATTTTTGTGCAGTTGTGAACTGATTCAATCATTCTGGAGAGCAATTTGGAACTATGACCAAAGGGCTCTAAAAATTGCATGCCCTTTGACCTAGCAATACCACTTTTAGGGCTGTGTCCTGAAGAGATTATAGAAAAGGGAATGTAACCCATGTGCACAAAAATATTTATTACAGCTCTTCCTGTGGTGCAGAAAATTTGAAATTAAGGGGATGCCCATTGTTTGTGCAATTGTTAAACAAGTTGTGGCACATGAATATAATAGAATACTATTGTTCTATAATAAATGAGGAGCAGGTGGACTTCATATTTACCTGGAGAATCTTATAGGAACTAATGCTGAGTAAGAAGAGCAAAACCAGGAGAAATTTGTACACAGTGTACACAGTACACACACAACATATGTGTGAAGACAAACTTTGATAGACTGGACTCTTCTCAGCAATGCAGGGTTATAAAACAACTCCAAAAGATTCATGATGGGGAGAGATGTCTACATTCAGAGAAAGATCTAGAAAGACCAGAGTTTAAATGCACGCTGAAGCAAACTACCAGCTCTCTTTCTTTTCCTTGTTTTGTTTCCTCTTTTCCATTATTCATTTCATTGGTTACAACCCTTCTTTACAACCTGACTAATGTCCAACATGAAAGTATTTGCAGATCCTATACTTCATTGCATGGCGGGAGAAAGGGAGGGAGGGGAAAAATTTGAAACTCAAGGGATTGTGGAATTGAATCTTGTGAACTAATAATAAACAAATAAATCAATAAAAATAGTTTTTTAACCTCCTGTCACAGTTCACCGATTTTACTTTTAAAAGATTTGCTTTCTTCAGTGAGATTTTTTTCCAGTTTGGTCACTGTAGATTTAAATTTATCTCCTACCTCTCTTATTTGGTTTTTATAAACTTTCTTGAGCCCCTCCAAGAAGGCTTTTTGGGCTTGAGACTAGTTGATATTTCCTTTTGTGGTTTCCAGTGTGAGTATAGAATCCATGTTGTCCTCTGAATTTGGTTGTTCTTGCTCACTATAAAAAGATTTTATGGTTTTACATCTCACAGGTTCTTTCTTCCCCATTGTGATTGCCTATGTTCTGTATTTTTAGAGTGGATATCTGCTTCTGGTGTACAGACGTATTGTGCTTCTCAGGCTGGGAGGTAGGGGTTTGGTTGTTAACTTTGTGTGCTATAGCCTCTGAATGTCTAGACTGAGGCCAAGACCAGGACTCTCAGTGTTTCCCCTGAGTTACCCTGATGTTCACAAGGTCACCTGTAGGGAGGGGTGGTCTGGCCACTTCAGGTTTCTGCCTCTATATCTCTGGACTATGTAGCTGGAGGTCAGCAGTGCTGGTGTCTGCAGATTCCCCTGGCAGTGCTAAGGGCACATCTGGACTTGTGTTATTATCACTTGCTGGCTCCATCCCCTTGGGCTTCCTCAGCTCCTGCTGATCAGTAGAGGTTGTGTTGCAAGGCATCCTGCCCTTCACTTCAGACTTAATACTGCCTCACTAACCCCTTCCTCAATGTCTCCCAAGCCTGACACTGTTTTCACAATTCAGGATGTTACTCTGGGTGGGATGTTTATCTCTGGGCTTTCTGGGTCAGGGAGGGGAAATCAAGGGTTTATTCCACTATCTTGGCTCCTGGAAGATCAGCTATATGATTTTTCAATATCCAAGCTCTGTGCTAGTAGCCCCAGGAGAAGCTGCTGTTGCTGCTGCAGGCCCTGTGCTTTCTCTTACCCAGTTTCAACTGATTCTCGTCCTGTGGTTGGATGGTTGTGAATAATCGCTGGGGTGGGTGAGTCTGCTGGCTGGGTCTTCTTCTCACTCTGCTGTAGACTACTCTCAGATCTGCACTGGTGCTGCCCCCATGTGCTCCACAGTCCCCCTGACCAGACCTATGTGGGTAATTTCTTGGGCTGGGAATCTGTCACACTGTCTCCCAATGGGTTCTGTCACTTGAAAATCCTTTCATATTCACTTTTTCAAAAATTATTTATTTTTTGTTTATTTTTAATTTACATCATTCATTTCCATGAGATTTTGAGTCACAAACTTTCTCCCCATCTTTCCCCTACACACCACCCCAAAACAGTGATTCTACTTTATACTAACTTCCCCAGTATGCTCTCTCCTATATCCACCCCCATCACCCCTCTGACTTTCCGGTAGGGCAAGATGGATCTCCTTACCCCAGTACCTGTGTATCTTATTTCCCAGTTGCATGTAAATAATAATAATGATAATATACACACACATATACATACACATATGTATTACTAACATTTTATTTTAAAACTTTAAATTCTAGATCCTTTTCCTTCCTCCCTCATTACCCACCCTCCGTTGGAAAGACGAGCAATTTAATACAGGTTGCACATGTGTAGTTACGCAGAACATCTCCACAATGGACATATTGTGTAAGATTGACTATATTTCCCTCCTTCCTATTCCACCCCCCACTTGTTCTATTCTCTACTTTGTCCCTGTCCCTTTACAAAAATGCATGCTTTTAGCAACCCTCCCTCCCCAATTGCCATTCCTTCCATCCTCCCCCTCTCATACCCTTCCCTCCTACTCTGCTATATGCCAAGATACCCAATTAAGAGTGTGTCATTCCTTCCCTAAGCCAAATTCAATGGGAGTAAAGTTAACCCATTCCTTTTTGCCTCCCTGTTCTTCCCCTCCATTGTAAGAGTTATCCCTGTCCTCTTCTGTATGAAAGGATTAACCCCATTCTGTCTCTTCCTGCCTCCTCTCATTCTAATCCTCTCCCATCTCTCAATTTCACCTTTTAAAATATTAACGCATCCTATTCAATTGATCTTGTCCCCTGTCTATGTACACATGTACGCACACACTCACATATGTATTCCTCCACATATATACCCTCCTATATAGACTATAGACACATGTGAATGTACACATATATATACACATATACACACACATATATGTATATACATATATATGTATGTGTATACACACATATTTTCCCTTCAACTATCCTCTTACTAAGAAAAGTTTCATAAGTTACAATTATTGTTTTTCCATGTTGGCATGTCAATAGTTCAACTTTGATAAGTTACTTATGAATTCTCTTCCATGTTTGCCTTCTCATGCTTCCTGTATTTGAATGTCAAATTTTCTATTCAGTTCTGGTTTGTTCATCAAGAATGCTTGTAAGTCCACCACTTCATTGAATGACCATATTTTCCCCTGGAACATTATACTCAATTTTTCTGGGTAGGTGATTCTTAGTTTTAATTCTAGGTCCCTTGATCTCCAGAATATCATATTCCAGGCCCTTTTATCCCTTAATGTAGAAGTTGCTAGATCCTGGGTTGTCCTAATTAATTATGTTTCCACAGTATTCAAATAGTTTATTCTTGGCAGCTTATAATATTTTCTCCTTGATCTGGGGACTCCAGAAACTGGCCATAACATTCCCAGGAGTTTTATTTTTGGCATCTTTTTCAAGAGGTGATTGGTGAATTCTTTCAAGTTCTATTTTGCCCTCTGGTTCTAAAATATCAGGGCAATTTTCCTTCAGAATTTCTTGAAGGATGCTTTCTAGGTTCTTTTTTTGATCATGGCTTTTAAGTAGTCCAATAATTTTTAAATTGTCTCTCCTGTAGCTATTTTCCAGGTCAGTGATTTTTTCAAGGAGAAATTCATATTCCCTTCTATTTTTTCATTTGTTTGGATATGTTTAATAGTATCTTGATTTCTCATAAAGTCATTTGCTTCCATATGCTCCATTCTAATTCTGAAGGAATTATTCTCCTCATTGAGCTTTTGAGATTCACATTGCTTTCTATTTTTTCATTTTTTGTAACAGTTTAATAGTATCTTGGTTTCTCATAAAGTCATTAGCTTCCACTTGCTCCACTCTAATTCTGAAGGAATTATTCTCTTCAGAATGCTTTTGAGACTCTTTCTCCATCTGG
>JAQQSW010019685.1:0-11000 GCA_028646575.1 Pseudocheirus occidentalis
ACAGTGGGATTGCTGTTATAGGGTTGGGGCAGGAGCAAGACGGGGAGAAAATGTGTAATTCAAAAAATGTAATGAAAATGAATAATGTAAACAAGAAAACAAATAAAAACTAAATTTAAAACAAACAAAAAAAAGAAATGTCAGCAGTAGCAACAAAAAATAAAAAAAATTAAAGGCATAAAGATAGGTAAAGAGAAGATAAAATTATCCCTATGTGCCAATGGTATCCTTGGAAAATCCTAGGAAATCAGCAAAGATACTAATTAAGACAAATAATAGTTTCTGCAAAGGTACAGACAATCAAAATAAAGCTTTAAAAATTAGCAGCATTTCTATACTACAATAACAAAACCCAAGAAGCAAAAATAGAAAGGGAAATTACATTTCAAATAACTACAAAATGCATAAAATATTTGGAGACTGAGCCACCATAGCACACGAAAGATTTTTTACAGATTAAATTACAAAGTGTTCCTTTAAAAAATAAGTAATATGGGACAGCTAGGTGGTACAGTGAATAAAGTGCTGGCCTTGGAGTCAGTAGAATCTGAGTTCAAATCTGACCTCAGACATTTAACACTTACTAGCCATGTGACCTTGGGTAAGTCACTTAACCCCAATTGCTCTGCCTTCTCCCCTCCAAAAGGAAAAAAAAAAAGGAATGATTTAAATAGCTGGCGGAATATTCAGTGAGTATGGCTAGGTCATGCCAATATAACAAAACTGACAATACTACCAAAGTTAATCTTTACTTTAAATGCTATACCAATCAAAATATCATTGAGATATTTTATAGAACTTGATGAAATAATAATAAAATTTATTTGGAAAAAAGATCTAGAATATAAAAGAAAATCATAAAAAGAATTAGGGATGAGTGGGGAATAGCACTTCCAGACCTCAAAGTATATCACAAAACAGCAGTCATTAAAAACATGTTATTGGTTAAAAGAGAGAGACAGAGAGAGAGAGAGATCAATAGAATATACTAGACAAGGAGAATGAGAAATAATATAGTGTTTGATAAAGTAGTAAACATAAGTTATGTAGGAAAACTGGAAAGCAATCTGACAGAAATTAGACTTAGACCAACATTTAATACAAATATTCTACAACACATCCTAAATAGACCCTAATATTAATGATTGGACTATTTAAAAAATCAGAAGAAAAGCTGGTTACTTATTTCTCACAGCTATGGGTAGAGGATATATTCTTAATCAAACAAGAAATAGAGATAATTATAAAAGATACAAGAGATAATTTCAATTATATGAAAAATGAAAAGTTTCTGCACAGAAAAAAATGCAGCTAGGATGAGAAGGAAAATGGTCAAATGAGGGTGGGGGAAACTTTGTATAAGATTTCTCCAATGAGTGTTTGGCATCCAAGATACACACACACACACACACACACACACACACACACACACATATATAAGATTAAAAGCCATTCCCCAATAGATAAGTGGTTAAAGAATATGAAGAAAGAGTTCTTAAAAGAATTGCAAAGTATTCACAACCACATGAAAGAATGCTCCAAATCACTAATAATAAAGGAAATAAAATCAAAAAAATCTTGAGGTTTTACTTACAAATCAACAAAGATAACAAAAAATGGCAATGCTCAATGTTGTAAAGTTTGTAGAAAGATGGACACACTAATATATTGATAGCAGAGCTGTGAAATGATACAACCATTTTGGAAAGCAATTTAGAATTATGAAAATAAAATTACTAAGATATCCAAACCCTTTGAAACAGAGATTCCATTATTGGGCTTATTCCTCAAGGAAGCCATTGCAAAGAAGAAAATTCTCGTATATACCAACATATTTATAGGAGCACTTTTTATGACAGCAAAGAACTGGAAAAAGAATAAATGCCCATCGATTAGGGAGTGACTAAACAAATTATGGTACATGAATGTAACGGAATGTTACCATCCTATAAGAAATTATGTATGTGATGAATATAGAAAAGCATAGAAAGGTGCAGAGTGAAGTAAGCAGAGCCAAAAACATGATATACACAGAAAGTTCAATAATGTAAAAGGAAAGACTAATCACATATCAAAAAAATCTATAATGAATGTAACAAAATGAGGTGGGAGGTCTGGAGGTATTACACATTGCACATATATTTGGACTTTTTCAATATATTGATCAGTTGTACTGATTATTTTCCTCTTTAAAAAATACTATTTGTTACTTGGGCTGACTTTCTAGTAAGGAGAGAGAGATAGACACTGTAGATAACCATGATGGTGTAAGAAATGGAAACCATCAATACAATTTAAAAAAAAAAAAAAGGAAGCAGATCTTGTAGTAAGAATGACTTGGATTACAGCTCTGCCTCCAACACAAACTGGCTTTATAATTTGGGGCAAGTTATTTAACCTCCCAGTGTCCCAGGCAGTAAACTCTCTATGATGTTCAGTCCCAGCCCAGGTGTGGATCTACTTCACTAAAGGGCATTTCCTCACCAAAAGCTCCTTACACTAATGAAATCACAAGTCTATTCCCATCACTTACAGAACTCAGGCAGCCCCTCTGTCACTCCCAACTTGCAGGGTATGACCAGCCCATTTTATTTTCTAGTTATGTTTATACTAGAATCTGTTTTTACTCTCTTTCTTGTATGTGAGCCATAGGATCACAGCCACAGAGTTAATAGGAACCTCATAGGCAATTTAATACAATCCCTTCACTTTAAAAAGAAGGAAACTAAAGTTATCTTCTGAAATCATCTCCTAAGCAGTTCATCCACCACCTAGCCACTTCCAACATGCCCTTTGGAATCCCTGCTTGACACCACTTTGCCATTTAATGTTTCACTAATATAGTGTATAGGAAGGAAATAGCAGATGGGCATAGCGGATAGCAAGCCAACCTTAAGTCAGAAAGGTCTGGTGGAGCCAAGATGACAGACAAACCCAGGAAGCTGCCAGAGCTTTCCCCAGTTTCCCACAAAACAACTTTAAATAAAGCCTCTAAACAAATTCTGGAGCGACAGAACCCACAATAAGACAGGGTGAAATAATTTTCCAGCCCAAGATAACTTAGAAGGACTGCAGGAAGTGTCTGTCTCATTTGAGCAAAGAGGGATCACAGGCCAGTGCAGGCCATGTCTGGGCAAGCCAGTGGGAGGTTCCTAGCCACAGCACAGATCAATAACCACAGCCCCACCGTCCTAGCTAGGCAGGCCAGTAGCACAGCAGGCCAGTTGTGAGACTTCTGGTCCCAGCACAGCAGGCAAACCACCAGCACCAGGATCCCAGGACCCTAGAACAATAGTCATGACTAGGCCAGGTCACCCCAGAACAGTGAACAAGCTGCCAGCCCCAGAAGCCCCAGTGCCCAGTCACCAATCACCCTGGCCTCTAGCACAAGAAGCTTGGGACACTGCTCCCTGAATTCCAGGAACAAAAATCAGCTTTAAAAGTCACAAAATAAGCTGGGAAATGAGCAAAAAAAAAAAAAAGCCTTGATCATAAAATGCTACTAAGATGATTACTTCTACCATTTGGAGCTCATCTCTTGACTCTCCAAGGAAGATGGCAGACAATCCACCACCAGAGGAGCAGAAGCTGGATTCCTTCAAACAAGCTCTTCCCTCCAAGAGTAGGAAACGCACAGCATTTTCAAAAGAACAGCTTATTATTCTTGTGGATGCTTTTGAAAAAAGCACCTAACCTGGGATAAAGGAAAGGGAAGAGCTGGCAGCAAGGATTAACACAGATGAGTCCAGAGTACAGGTTTGGTTTCAAAATAGAAGAAGCAGACAACAGCTAAAGCGGGCATTCTGGGCTTCCACTTCCTCTACAGGACAGATGGGAGAGGGGGAGGAGGGAGAGGGGGAGATGCAAAGAGATTGTCCTTCTTGGATCACACAACTGCCTCTTCTTTGTGTAAGAAATCTGGAGCATAACATTCCTGCTGCCAACTTTGCTACTAATGATCCCCTATGAGACCAAGAAGATGAAGAGGAGGATTTTGAGGAAGAAAATTATGATAATGACACTGTTGCTCTATTGGCTGCATTAGAAAAAATAAAAAGAGAGAGTTAAAGAACAAGCCCAGAAGGAGCAAGGAAAAAGGATGAAAAGAAAGAACTCCTCAGGGGAAACTCTCTTCTTAATCTCAGTGGTTCCTCTCAGCCTGAGGCCAACTTCCAAGTAAAGAGAAGCTGGGATGATGTTGTCTTTAAGAATTGTGCCAAAGGAGTAGATGAGCTGAAAAAGCAGAAAAGATTTGTAAATGACACTCTTTGATCAGAATTTCATGAAAAGTTCATGGAGAAACAGATAAAGTAGTACAGTTGTATGTGCTTACTTATGAAAAAGGGTTTCATTCAAACTTTAAGGGTCATCCTGGCTTTAGTTTGGTCAGGGTTTTCTTCATGGTCTTAATGGCTTATAGATCAAATAAATGTTTTAAATAAATAAATAAATACTTTATTTGATAATGGCATCCTAGATCTAGGAATTGGTTGGATCCCTCTTCTACATTCTCAAATTATCATTTAGTAAACCAGAGTGAGATCTGTAAAAAAAAAAAATGCTACTAAGTAACATGAAAGATCAAAACACAAACTCAGAAGAAGACAAGAGCAAAATGCTTATATGTAAAGCCTCAAAGAGGAATGTGAATCGGTCTGAAGCCCAAAAAGTCTTCTATTAAGATCTCAAAAAAGATTTTAAAAATCAAATAAAAGAACTAGAAGAAAAAATGGGAAAATAAATGACAGTGATGCAAGAGAATCATGAAAAAAGAGTCAGCTTAGAAAAAGAAAACAACTTCTTAAAAAGTAGAATTGGTGAGGCAGCTAGGTCATGCAGTGAATAGAGCACTGGCCCTGAAGTCAGAAGAACCTGAATTCAAATCTGGCCTCAGACACTCACCACTTGTGACCTTGGGCAAGTTGCTTAACCCCAACTGCTCTTCAAAAAGAAAAAAAAAAAAAAAGAATTGGTCAAATGGAAAAGGAGGTACAAAAGCTAAGTGAAGAAAATAATTCCTTAAAAATCAGATTTGGGCAAGTGGAAGCTAATAACACTGTACAACAACAAGAATCAATCAAATAAAATCAAAAGTCAGAAAGATCTGGATTCAAATCTTGGGTGGCCCTTGAACATGTCAATTCTTTGTCATGCGAGGCCTTCAACAACCTGCCACTACCCCACCTACTTAAAAACATATCTCTTTACTTCCATTGCATACTTTATACTCCCGCAAACTGGACAACTACTTTTTCCAAATAGTCACTGTATTTCCACATCTCTCACATGCCTACAATGACCTCCCTACGCATCTTTACCTTTTGAATTCCTCCTACTCATTTTTAAAGTCCAATTCAAATGGATTTTAACATGCTCCATGCTCCAGGAAGACTCCCCTAATCCCCCAACAGTATTAACCCTTCTCCTCCAAATTCACAGAACATTTTGATACTTCTCTAACATAACTACCATGTAATACTCTGTATTATAGTTATATGTAATCACATATTGTCTTCCTGATAGACAGTGTTTCTAGGACTGAGGAAATGTGTCTCAGTTTCTTTTTTGCTTTTTTTTTTTGGAGGGCTGTTGGGGTTAAGTGACTTGCCCAAGGTCACACGGCTAGTTTTTGTGTTAAGTGTCTGAGGCCGGATTTGAACTCAGGTACTCCTGACTCCAGGGCCGGTGCTCTATTCACTGCGCCACCTAGCCGCCCCCTGTGTCTCAGTTTCTAATGGCCTGTTCATAGAACAGGAGGAGAGATTCTAAAAAGATGCACAGAAGAAGGGACTAATTAGCAAGTCCTCAAAGGTGGCCTATAATAGAATGGGGAGAGCACTCCTCATTCACCCTTTCTGGGGTGAATTCTTAGACGGGGTCTAAGAATGGTTATTCAGAGTTACTTAACATTCATTTCATTAGTGGTTCCTAGGGCTTCTCCAACTAGTAAAATGCTTCTTCTCCCTTCATTTCACAAATATAGTCTACCTTCCTAGAATTTCTTTTAAGAATCTGAGAAATAATTTCATCAGAAATCACAGGTCTTGTTTGCCTCTCAACTCAGGGATAGGCAATTGGACCTTTGAGAATAACTTAGATGGAAATTTTGTATTTTAGGGAAAAGGACCCTTCAAATAAGGCAGAAAATACTTGTACACTAGCAGATCAGATTCCAAAATATGACTGCTTATATCTCTTTTCAGAGTTGTAGGGATACCCTTAAGAAACTGTTGGAATCTTTGAATGCTATCAACTCAATCTCTTATTCCTGGTATGTTTCCCCTATTTACTGTTAACACCTCCTCTACACTATTTATTGATCCATTCACTCTATACTATTGATTGATTGGTCTATCATTTAACCAATAAACATCAATTAGCTTTTACAAATTTTACTAAAAAGTTTCAACAAGAATCAATGCAGAGACAACAAGGTGGCATGGTGAATAGAGCCCCGGACCTGGAGTCAGGAAGACCTGACTTTAAATCCAGTCTCAGATGCTTAACACTTACTAGCCATTATGACCTTGGGTAAGTCACTTAACCCCAATTGCCCTGCCTTCTACCCTCCAAAAAGCAAAAAAGAATCAATGCAAAAGGCATACACAGACACAGAACCACAACCACCCCCATCTGTCACATACTCTCTTCTCTACCACCTAGATCTCTGGGGAAAATAAGCTTAAATTTAAATTAATTGGTACAAAGACTGCACAGGGTCATTCCTTTGCTTGTGGAACACAGCATATGACTGAAATTGCTACTACCATTGCTTGGGGTATATAAGGTGCTCAAGGAGGACTAGCACCTCTGGTGTAAGGATTTACTGAGCCATTTTCAGGACTGCTTATCCAACTTTGATGCCTCCATGGCATTCAACTCTCACATGTGGCTCTTAGAAGCTATAACATGCACAGTGGCCATATCCCAGTAAATCGTCTTAGCAAAGAGGCAAAACCAGGTTGAGGGTAACCAACAGGCTTCCAACTGATTGGTGAGTTAGGGGGATGTCTACTCCAAGCATGTGAAGACTCCCTCTCCCCACCACCCATTCTCCTGGTGGAATGGGCAGATGAGCACAATTTGTTCCAACAGCCATGAAGGCAGTTGAAGAAGGTGATGTGGAGTGCTTAGAGTTTTATCAGATATCAAAGATACTAAGGTCATCTACTGAATCCAGGGTCATGACCAGTCATCTTGATTTTTGTCTTGCCATGAGACTTCAATAACTCTGGAAGAGAAAGACTAAAAACCTTGTGTAACTCTTCTGTTTTGTTTTGTGTTTCAGTTGTGCCCAACTCTTTATGACCCCATTTGGGGTTTTCTTAGTGAAGATATTGGCCTGGTTTCCCATTTACTTCTCCAGTACATTTAACAGATGAGAAAACTGAGGCAAACAGAATTAAGTGACTTACCCAGGGTCATACAGCTTGTAAGCATCTAAGGTCAGACTCTGCCTCACTTAAATCCAATTGACACGTGAATTGAGACATCACCCTGTGATATCATTGGGTCCTCTTCAAAAACTAAGGACAAACAATAGCTATTGCTTGCATTCTCCCTTTACCATTTTCACTGATGAGGAGCTATTGTACATTGGACCAGCGAAACATTATGGAATAAAAGGAAAGTAAACTGTGATTGAGAACTCCAAAATTTGACAGCAGTCTTCAAGACTGTTGTAAAAAATGGATGAGTTAATTCCCAGGCTATAAAAATGTGATTATTATCATTAGGTCCTTCAACATGCTATATATTCCATTAACAGTGTGACACATGCAGAATTGGATAAAACAAACAGGCTTCTCAGTTTCTCAGATAAAACATGGCTAAAGGTTAATTGGATTTCATTTCAGAATCTGTATACCTCCAAGTACTCATGTATTGCAGAATTTAGTAGCAGAGGATGAAAAAAGTCAAATCACTGCAGAATTGAAAAGGTAAATGCTGCCCATCTCAAAAATGTCACAGTCATATTTTTCATTTCATTTACTTTCCAAGTTTCCCAGTCACTACTAACTTATAGTTGCACAATCTTGGCATCTACTTCTCATCTTAAGCATTTGTTACTTATGAAGCCTGAAAGACATCTGCAGGTGTACCTCCCAGAAAATACAGTATAAGATAGACAGTTTTCAAGGTAGAGGGGAATTTAAAAATTATCTTATTTTATATACAAGGAAACTGAAGACCAATATAGCTTAATGTCTTGCCAAACAACACACAGGTAATTTGTCAAAGAGCCAGAAATAGAAAGAGCTTAGGTCTCTGGACTCAGTTTAGTCCTTTTTAAAAAAAATTTTGGGGGGTGGGGGTGTGAGTTCCATTTGAGTTCCAAGCTACTTCCTTCTCTCCTTCCCAACCCCACACTGGAGAAGGTCAACATTTGACACAGATAGATAGATAGATAGACAGACAGACAGACAACTAGATAGGCAGATGTACACATACACACATACATATATACACATGTATGTATATGTGTGTATATACATATAAATATAAATGTGAAACCATACAATATTTAGTTCCATGTATCAGTTCTTTCTCTGGAGATAGATAGTATCTTCCTTCAGAAGTCCTTTGTAGTTGATTTGAATATTCATGTAATTCAAAACAGCTTAGTCATTTACATTTACTTTTTGAACAATATTGCTGTTAGTGTATAAAATGTTCTCTCAGTTCTGCTCAATTCACTCTTCATTATTTCATACAAGTCTTTCCATGTTTTCCTAAAATCAACCTGCTTATCATTTCTTACATCACAGTACTATTCAATCACGATCATAGACCACAATTTGTTTAGCCATTCCCCAACTGGCAGGCAACCCTTCAATTTCCCTTATTGCCTTGGCAAATAGACCAAATAATGGTACTGCTGGGTCAGAGGGTATATACAGTTTCATAAATTTGGGGGGATAATTCCAGATTGCACTCCAAAATAGTTGGATCAGTTCACAGTTCTGCCAACAGTGTACTTATGTCTCAATTTTTCTACATCCCCTCTAGCATTTGTCACTTTCTCCTTATATAATTTTAGCCAATCTGATAGCTATGGGTATCTCAAAGTCATTTTAATTTAATGTTTTCTAATCAATGATAATTTAAAACATTTTTTCATATGACTTTATGTAGCTTTGATTTCTTCCTCCAAAAACTGTATGTTCATATCTTTTGGTTACTTATCAATTGGAGAATGACTCATTCTTTAAAATTTGACAAAATTCTCTATATATTTGTGATATGAGACCTTCATCTGAGAGACTGTCTATGAATTTTTTCCCTGATTACGAGCAACTCAACCTCAAGCCTTCTATTTCTGCTCTTTCAAACTACCCTAGTAATTATAACATTCTTAAGAGTTACAAATATCATTTTCCCACATAAGAATCAAACAGTTTAACCTTATTAAATCCCTTATAGTTAGTTTTTCATATTTACCTTCTTATGTTTCTCCTTGTTCTTATAAATCATATTTTCTGTTCAGTTCTGATCTTTCTCTCAAGAATACCTGAAGGTCATTCAGTTCACTAAATATTTTTTTCCTAGCAGGATTGAACTCAGCTTTCTTGGGTAGGTTATTCTGGGTTACAAACCCAGCTCCTTTGCTCTTCAGAACATTATATTCCATGCCTTTCAGTCTTTTAATGTAGAAGTTGCTAAATCTTGTGTAATCCTAACTATAGCTTCACAATATTTAAATTGTTTCTTTCTAGTTGCTTATAATATACTACCTGGGAGCTTTGAAACTTAGCTATAATGTTCCTGTGAGTTTTTATTTTGGGGTTACTTTCAAGTAATGGGTAGGTTTGGGTAGGTTTTTCAATTTCTGTTACCCTTTAGTTCCAGAACTTCAAAACAATTTCCTTAACAATCTTGAAGTATAGTCCAACAGTTCTTATTTTATCTCTCCTCAAATCTGTGTTCTGGGTCAGTTGTTTTTCTAATGAGATATTTCAGACTGTGGTCTATATCTTCATTGTTTTGATTTTATTTCTTGATGTCTTTTGAAATCATTAGTTTCTCTTTACCCAATTCTAATTTTTAAGGAGTTATTTTCTTCAGTAAGTTTTTGGATCTCTTTTCCTAATTGACTGACTTTCTTTTCATAATTTTCTTGCTTTTCTTGCATTATTCATTTCTTTTCCCAATGTTTTCTCAACCTCTCTTATTTGATTTCTAGCTTTTTTAAGCTCTTACAACAACTTTGGGTGGGGAGGGGCTTTTGACAATTTTACAGGTTTTCTTTGGAGCTTTATAAGAAGCTATTCTATATTCTTCTGAGTTTTAACCCTGATCTTCTTTATCACTATAGTAGCTATCTATAGCTTTCTCTGTTTTGTACTCATTTTTATCATCTATTTCTTGGCTGTTAACTTTATGTTGGAGTTGGGCTCTGTTCTTTGCATGTGGGGAATAATGTTTCAGGCTTCAGGTGTTTTCTGTTGCTGTTTTCTGAGCTTTATCTGGGGACCTCTCACCTATTATTGTTCCAATAATCAATAATCCAAGGCTGGGTGTGGTCATTGCTCCTCTAGTTCATACCTTGGTCTATAAGTGACTTCAGGTACTCTTCTCTGTTTCTGAGCCATGATCAGGGGCCCTGGCATCACTGCCACTACAATGACTCCTGTATCCTATAGTGTAGCAGCAAGTACCATAGCATACCTAGAATGGCTGCTAGCTCAAGTTCTTAGATCTGCTTTTCTATAGGAAAGCAACTCAAAACTGGTTTTACTTTACTTTACTTTACTTTAATATTACTTTAAGGGGGCAGCTAGGTGGCGCAGTGAATAGAGCATAGACCCTGAAGTCAGGAGGACGTGAGTTCAAATCCGGCCTCAGATGCTTGACACAAAAACTAGCTGTGTGACTATGGGCAAGTCACTTAACCCCAATTGCCCTCCAAAAAAAAAACAATATTACTTTAAGCAAACATATAGTATATGTGTATATAGAAGGTATAGGATGAATTGAATACAAAGGGATGATACTTTAAA
>JAQQSW010019686.1:0-11000 GCA_028646575.1 Pseudocheirus occidentalis
CTCTCTCTCTCTCTCTCTCTCTCTCTCTCTCTCTCTCTCTCTCTTTCTCTCTCTCTCACCCTCCCTCCCTCCCCTCATTCTCTCTGTCTCTCCTCTCTGTCTCTATCTCTCTCTCTCTCCCTAATTTTGTCACTGTCTCTCAGTCAGTCTCTATGTCTCTGTCACTCTGTCCACAAAGCACACGGAGTGCAATTTCGGTCTCTTAAAGTCTGCTCCTCCTCACTCAGAGGCCAGGGCTGAGAATCTCAGCCAGATGCTGGCTTTGGGCAAGCAGGGTCTGGTTCCACTTAGGAAGCTCTGTGGGGAGGGACTCCAGGAATCCCCTGGGCCTGGGGCCCCATTGAGTCCGAGGCAGGCTAGCCCCTGGGCCTGGAGCAAGGCCTCCAGGAGATGACAGTGGTGTTCCCACCCCCACTCGGGCTTTCCCCTTTCTCTCTCCTCCTTCCCCCCTCCTTTCTTGCTGCTGCCCACTCTCTCTTCAGAGTGGGCCATTGGCATATGCCCCTGGCTCCCTCTGGAGGTCAGTGACCTGCCCTTCAGCCACACTGAACCAAGAAGGGAGCTCTAACCTTGGCCTTGGTCCTAGGTCCTGGGAGGAGGAGGTTCCCAGCAAGTCTGGGCCTTCTCCACAAATGGCCCAGTGAACGATAAGGAAGCAGGGAGAGAATGTGCTTGAACAGCAGATTCCCCACTACCCCCTCCTTCATCAATTCCCCCTCTTCTCCCTTTCTTCTTTATTCCCCTCACCCCCCCCCAAGCCTCTCTGCAGCTGTTGGAATGAATAGTGTGAAGGGAGCAGACCCAGCTGTGCCTGGAAGAGAGGTTTGGCCCAGCCCGGCCAGGCTAGCCCATGAGGCCCTGGGACCCTGTCTCCAAAATGCTTGGAAGCCCCACTGGCATAGCTCTGAGCTGCTCGAGGGCCCAGAAGGGAAGGAGGGCCTCTAAGAGACATTTCATATAACAGTGCTGCCAGTTAAGGAGGAAAAAATGAGTCTCAGAGAGGGTAAGGGACATTTCCAGGGTAACACAGCTGCCAAACACTGAAGCTGAGACTCAAAGTCCAGGCCTTCTCTCAGGAAAAGGAGGAGTCTTCTTACCCTTCAGGAGGAAGGGAGAGACAGAGAGACAGAGACAGAGACAGAGACAGAGAGACAGACAGAGACCAGAATATGCTCTAAGGTGGTCTGGACTGACCAGGAGGACAGTATTCTGGAAGCCGAAGGAATGCCTAGGAAAAAGAAGAGCATGTGGGCATGGAGAACCCCAGATCAAAGATGGGAAGGAGTACGTGTATTATCCCCATTTTGCAGAGGGGGAAGGGGAAGATTATTCTCCAGTCTTTCCTCTGAGCCCCTGATGTGTTGGTCCCCCCTTGGAAAATGCCACCCCACCCATATGACTACCTCTAACATGGACCTGGAGTCCCAGTCCACCAAAACAAGCAGAAGTCACAGGATTGAAAGCTTTTTGTGAAAGGACCTTAGAGATCAGTCTTATTTTACAGCAAAGGATACCAAGGCTCAGAGCAAAGACAAGACTTGCTCAAGGTCATCTGTCTCTAAATCTAGTTTCTAGTGAAAGAGCTCAGGCAGCCTGAGGGGCAGGGAAAGGAATAAGCAACTACTGTGTGGTGGGTGCTCGCTAGCACTTTGTAAGTAAGATCCCCCTGGGATGATCTCCATTTGACAGATGAGGGAACTGAGGCAGACAGGGTGAAGTGACTTTCTCAAGGTCACATAGCCAAGTGTCTGAGACACTCCAAGGTGGGCCTGGAGTCAGGAGGACCTGTGTGCCCCTGGCCAAGTCCCTCCTCCCATCTGCCTCAGTTTCCTCATCTGTAGAATTACCCAAGAGAACCCCCCGTGGGGTCAGGGAGTCAGAGCTGGCTGTTTTCCATGCACCGTCTCTACGAGACAGTGAAGGATCTGGAGACAGGGGCCCCTGTGATGGTCAGACCATTCTAGAGGGCATTGGGGAGCAAGGAGGCAATGCCACCAAGGCATGCTCAGGACATCCCTTGGAGAAGGGTTAGACACCCAAAGGTGCAAGCAGAAACAAGGGCAGAAGCTGTTGGCTACATGTAAGGAAAAACTTAGTAATGACCAGAACTGTTCACAACACAAAGGACTGTCTGGGGAGGTAGTGAGCTCCCTGTCACAGGAGGGCTTCAAGTGGAGATGACCACTTCTTTGGGAATCTCTCCAGTGTGGGTCCCAGAACACATGTTTGTCACAGCTACAGCTGCAAGCATGTCCTGGGCCAGCTTTCCACAGGGCCCTGCTGCCACCACGACCTTAGCAAATGAGGGTTTACTCCCAGGATGCCCAGGTTTGGACTTTGAAAACTGGGTGAGCTAGCTAGGTTTCACTTGAATGAAAATGATTGAGACTGAGGAGGGAAAGAAGAAAGCAGTGAAGCAGGTTGGCCTGGGTTCCCAGCAGACTCAGAAGTGCCATGACAGGGATCTCCAAGTACCTCCCAGGTGGAAACACTGAGTAGGTATGTGCTGCCTAGGCACATATGCATACGTGCTTACAGCTCACATGCATGCACACTTACATCTCACATACATGCACACTCACAGCTCACACACATGCACACTCATGGCTCACACACACACAGCTCATACACATGCACACTTAAAGCTCATACATGCACACTTACAGCTTGCACACACATGCTCACAGCTCATATACACTTATCGCTCCCAAACATGCCCAGTTCACACACATGCATGCTCACCGCTCACATACATGAATGCTCCCAGCTCACGCACATGCACACTCATGCTCATGGCTCACACACACATCCTCCCGGCTTATGCACATGCTCCCGGCTCACACACATGCATGCCCAGCCAAGGCAGTAGCAGGCAGGCTACTTCTTGTCCTCTTCCTTTACCCTCCATCTCTAGTGGGGCTGACTCTATGAATGCAGACCTAATGGGCCTGAGCCCTGGCTGCCCATAGAGGGAGCGGCCCCAGGAGCCCCATGGTGACTCAGAGGGTGAGAGGAGGGGGGCCAGCTCCCCCTCTGAGCCTGTCTCCCCATGCTGGCAGGTCAGCCTCCCCTATTCCAGGGGGCAACTCCCATCCTCCTGGGGACTTTCCCCAGAGGAGGCTGAATGAAACAACAGCCTTGGCAGCTGCACTGAATATGATATGGGAGGGGAGCTCCTGCCTAGGCCAGGCTGGGTGGGACCTTCCTTGGGAAAGGTAGTGCTTTGGCCTGGTGCCCCCTCCCAGCCGGTCTGGCTGCAAGGAGGCTGCCTAATCCCCTTTCCCACAGCCTGGATCTGGAGACAGGGGCATCTTCTAGGCCAAAGGCTCAGGGGGGACCAAGCCCCCCCCCAAAGTCATGGCTAGCTCTAGGTGTCCTAGGCCCCTGCTGGAGAGTGAGGAGGCTCTGGTGACCCTATACCAGCTGGATAGAGTTGGGACTCGACAGGAAGAGGATCTGAGTTCAAATGGTCCTTCAGACTCTGCGGGGCAGACTTCAGTTTGTTGTAAAACAGAGGGGTCAGACTCAATGGTCTCTGAGGTCTGGGCCATCCCTAGAACGAGGCTCCTGTGACCTCCACGGAATTTCCATCAATCAAGCTTGTCAAGAGTTGGACCAGCCTATCATAGTGAACAAAAAGAGCCTCTGGCTCTGGGCGGGGCCCCACCCAGGCAAATGCCTTCCCTTTCAAGAGGATGTCTCTGGGTTTGGCTTTAGTTCCCATGCCATCATCAGCGGCTGCTGGGCTGAATGTGCTCTGCTCTCCTTGTTGGGTCGGACTGACCCTGAAGTCAGCTGGGCCTTACATTCACCTGCCTGGCAGGGGACCAGCTGCTTCATTCGTGGTCCTCTGCTGCTTTAATCTGTGATCACCTATAGGACCTCCCTGTCTGGGTTCAGCCGTCACTGGTAAAACACCGCTGCCTCTGCCACCACCACCACTGGCAGCTTGCTGATCTTTCCTTTGCCCTATAGCTTGCATGAAGTTGTGACTGTGGGTAATAGCCTCCCCTTCGTATCTTCATCTGAAAAATGGTCTAACTCTAAGACCCCAGGCGTCTTTCTAGGGGCAGCTCCCATTTTTCACAGGTCCAAGTGGAAACTCCAGAAAAAAGGGGTCCCTATGCATCAGAACTGGCAATGGCCCCTGGTACCATTCTATAGCTTATGGGATTAGGAATGGACATGGCTATAGCTATGAGCTAGGCTATAAGCTAGGCTGGGCTGGAAGCAAGGGAGAGAAATCAAGGGAGCTGTAAGTAGAACCTGGGGCTGGAAGGAAGAGGGAGTCATCAGCTTTGACCAGAACAGGGCATACTATAAACTTTAAAGGATAAAGGTCCCCTGTGCCCTAGAGACAAATACTGAGAGGGAGGAGGGAGGCAGAACTAGAATCTGTTCCATCATTCTCCAGTTGCTGGGCACCCTCTTAGTTTTCTCCTGCTCAAGGGAGCCATCCTATGTATTTTGTTCACATGGGTCCTTCCCCCTGTCTCTGATCTCTTGGGGGGATGGGCCTAGGCCAGATGGGAAATAGCAGCTTGCCAGTCAGCCAGTAAACTGCCAGAAACATGGGGTCTGATGAATACTGGACCTGCCTCAATGACAGGTTCTGGTGAGAAAAGGCAGAACATCTTTGTACTGACTTGAGATGAAGAAGACAAAAGAGGTTAGTCAGGGGGAGTTCATGGTAGCCAAGGCAAGGGTATACTTTGGGCTAGGGGATACTGTTGTTGGAAGCATATGACCTAATCCCTATGGAGCATTTTCTATGGTCAAAAGTAGTGTTGGATGTGGTCTTGACTAGATGGGCCACCAGGTCTAGCTCCCTGCTAGGCAGGTGAAGAGAAGACCCAAGCAATTTTAGAACTCGGGAGAGGAGCTTGTTTATCACATATGTGCCCAGAAAACTGGGCACAGCTACCACCTGGCTTACCCAACCCCTTTTCTTCTTGGGGAGGTAGCCCTGGTAGGACTTTGTGGAAAGAAAGGTAAAGTAACTTGCTGAGAGTCACAACCCTGAAAGTCTGAAAGCTGGGACTCAAACATATGTCTTCTGACTCCAAGTATGGTGCCAGTCAACCCTACCAGGCTGTTGTTATCCTCATCAGTAACACTTAGCACTTCTAGGGCACTTTGAGATATACAAAATGTTGACTTTATATATGTCATCTCATTGGACAACCCTGGGAGGTAGGGGTTATTATTATCCCCAAGGTACAGATGAAGAAACAGGCAGAGAGGAAGCGAAGTTACTTCCCCAGAGTCAACCAGGAAGTGTCTGAATCAGAATTTGAACTCAGGTCTGTCTCTCACCAAGTCCAGGGGTCTCTCCACTCTGCCATCTTTCCAGCTGTCTCAGGTCATGAATGGATTACCAGGAGCAACTAGATCTGATATAGGGTGTCCCCAAAGTTTTAGTGTGGCTTAATGGCTTAAAACTTCACTAAGACTTTTAGGATGCCCTGCATAAATGTATGGTGCTCAACTTGATTGAAATCTGTGATTTTTTGGAAGCTACTAGACAAAATTTGGGACTAGACAAAAATTCATGTGAAACAGAATTGGGGGCCTTAGGGGAACATGACAGCAGCCAGTGAGAATGCAGCCAGTAAAGGAGATGCCCAGGTTGCACTGGAGACTCCACCCTGGTCAGATCCTGTCTGGCAATTATTTCCAGCTCTAGGCACCCCATTTTAAGAAAGAAACTTACTAACAATTAAGGATGTCTGAAAGTAGAGTAGATTGCCTTGCAAGGTAGTTATTTCCCCATCACTAGATGGAAATATCCCCATTGGGTGGAGGTCTTGGTCAGGGCTCTCCTGTTCAGGTATGGGTTGGACCAGCTGGCCTCGGAGGACCCTGTAGCTCTGAGATTCTCCGGAACTCAGACTTTAGAATGAACCCATTTTTAAATATTCAGGAAAGACAAAACAGGTGTGATCCTAAGGCCTTATAGGAGACTTTGAGAGGTGAGCCCCTAGCCAGCACATGACCCATAATCTTGTTGCTGAAGAAAGAGAGAGGCAGCTAAGGAGAGTTCAAGTTCTCCTGGGAGGCCTCTGGGGCCATCTGTGGCTGCTTCCAGGGAGAGTGGGAAAAACAGTTCAGAGCACCAGAATCTCCAATCATGGCCTGGTCCTGTCATGTCCATTCAAGCCCAGCCCAAGAGCCATGGAATGCTAAAAGCAACAAAGGGGCTTTGAGTTCTGCTGAGGACAAACAGAACAGGGATGGGGCACGCTCCTGTTTCGGTTGAAAGCGTTAAGGTTGGCAGACTGTTGACTTGAAAAAAAACTCCACCACTATTTTTTCATGTTTGTTATCAAGGAGATGGCAATCAGGATAGGAAGCCAGCATCAGCTGGACATATTGCATCCTGGGTAACGAAAGACTTTGGCATCGTGATTCCTGAACCCCTGTCATTTTTCTTGGAGGAATCACAGAGGTTGGGAGAGGTACAGGAAGCCTAAAGATGGGGAAAATCTTGATTTTCCAAAAGAACTGGGGGGCAAATGGATTCTAGACACGAAAGAATGTGGAGTTTGATGTCAATCCTCTGGCAAGGTCTGGAGGGTTTGTTCAAGAAATGATTGGTCAGCCCTTTGAAAAGGCAGCAATGATCACATGAAACCAGGATGGTGATCACTGAAAGGGAGCAAGACCCGCCCAAGTAACTGCAGTCCCTCCCCATCTAGTTGGCTAGAGCTACTGATCTCTCCCTCATGGGGGAAGGCTTCTTGAGGTCTGGGTCCCGGATTTCAGTGAGGCATTCGTCAGAGTAGCTCAAGCTGTTGTTGTGGACCACAGAGTGCCCGTGAATAGATGGCCACCTCTAAATGGGGGGTGTCTATCCTCAGCCTCCTGTCAAACATGTGTACCAATGACTGGGGTGACTACACAGTTGCACACAACATCATTGATGGCCCTAATCTGGGCAAGATGCCCCTTTTGGTATCCCTGGTGCCATCAGCATCGGCACCCCAAGGTGCCTCCAAGGTGCCCCTCCCATTGGCACCCAAAAGCTCCCCTAGCATCGGCGCCCCTCCCATCAGCATCTAAAGGTACCCCCAGCATCGACATCCCAAGGCGCCCCTCCCATCAGCACCCAAGGTGCCTGCCCCTCGCACCATCACCATCAGCCCTACAAGAAGCACAGTCATCTCCTTTGCCCAAATGCTTGCAGCACCATCACTGGCTCTTGTGTCACCTTCATATTGTTGCTGTCCTTTGTTCTAGAAGAGAACCATGGTGCCATGGAGGTGATGCCATGTATACTCTATAGCACATACAGATACAGGTGTGCTGTGTCTATAAATACATACACATCCAAGATTTGCACACTGTGTGTGTGTGCGTGTGTGTGTGTGTGCATGTGTGTGTGTGCATGTGTGCTACAGGCAAAGAATTCAACAGACAAAACAGCCTGACAGCCCCCAAGGCAGCCTCTCTGCTGCTGTTGTGAAGAAAGGTAGTATGTGGGGGGTCGGGGAGAGTACTTCTCGCTTGATTCCTTTACCAGGCTTCTTGATCAAGGCTTTCCTTCCCAGGCCTGGCTGCCCCCCGAAGAGATGGAAAAGATCAGGAGGCTGGGGCTGGAGCTACTCATGGCCACAAAGGGCCAGAGGAAGTGAGGGGGCTCCACATACCCTGGGAGTTACAGTGAGCTCTGCCCGTGTCTCATCGTAGCCTGGAGCTCTGCCCTGCTGGCAGGGGGCACTTAATGGGGGGGCTTTGGAGGGAGACATGAGAACCCTTGAGCACCTCTGGAAGGTATGTTCTTGGCTGCCTCTCCCACCTTGCCCCAAAGCCTGTCATGAGTCACCCCCTTACTAAGGGCATGTGGACACAGGCTTTAATGGGAGATGTGGGAGCAAGAAACCATCAAGAAATTAGGGGTCACCCCACCCAGATGTGGCCCCCACTTTCCAGCAAGTGATCTCTTCTTCCCTCTTATCCCCCTGCTTTCCACCCTTTCCCAATTACCAGTCCCTTGGAGAACCTCCTGCCGATGCCTTCCCAGGGAGCTGGGCAATGAGACAAAGGACTGTCCAGAGTGACTCCTCTCTGCTGTCCACTGTAATCCCCTGCTTTCCCCCCCCCTCGGTCCACACACAGGGCTGAGCAGCAAGCAGCAGGCCTGGAGATACCTCCAATCCACTCCTAAATGTCCAGTCTCATGGAGGTGCCCTGCTCCCTGACCTCTCTGGGATGTGGGCACATTTCATGTCTATTCTCTGTATCCCTGCCTCTTCCCGTGTGTTCATCACAGTGTTTCTGTCTTAACTTAAAAGGCTCCAAGGGTGGATAAGCTGCACAGACCCTACCTCTGGACTATATAACGAGGATTTTCAGTAAAGGCAGTAAAGGATGTTTTAGTAGAGGTGGTGTGGTAGAAGGCACAAATGTTGATGAGGCAAAAATAGTGGTGTAAGGATGGTGGAGCTGAGGGGCAGAGGAAGGGCTGATAGTGGGGGTTGGGCTGGGGAGAGTTTGGCTGAGGGGGTCAGAGGAGGGGCTGATGAGGGGGTTGGGCTGGGGGGGTCAGAGGAGGGGCTGATGGGGAGGTTGGGCTAAAGGGCAGAGGAGGGGCTGATGGGGGGGTGGAGCTAGGGCTGGGGGTGATGTGGTTGATGTCCCCATCTCCCCAAATGACTGAATCCCTCTCTTTAAGGCCTATCTCCCTATTGAAGATTCCACTGAGCAGGTTTTGTGCAGAGGACAGAGCTCCTGTTTCCCTGCTTCATGTGATTTGAGGCTAAATACTCTGAGGGAAAGCTGCTCCCTGCAGGCCAAGGGTCCTAGGCCAGTGGCAGCCACTGTCCTGGGCCACCAGCTGTGAAGCTGAGACAATTGCTTGTTTGCCTAGTGACCTTAGGCAAGTTACTGCCTCCCTTATGGCTTTGGTTTCCTCATCTGTGTAGTGGGGGTGACAGAATGGCCTGAAAGTGATAGCTCACTATCCTAATTGCCCTCCCTACTGCCCTCGGAGCTAGCTTGGACACTCCAGGAGTGCAGGGATGCACCTTTACCTAACTTCTGTAGGCACCAAAGTAGGCATTTGGGAAGGGAAGGGAAAGGGAGGGGAGGGGAGGAGGAGAGGAGTGGAAAGAAGGGGAAGGGAAGGAAGGGGAGGGGGAGTGGAGAGGGAGGCATGCATGTCTGTCTTTCAGTTAGCATGTTGGTGTGTGTTAGCATCTGCATTGTACGTTTGGGCTTTGGGCTGGAAATCCTGTGCTTGTGTATGTCTGGCCTCTCTTTTCTTTGCTCTGTAGCTTCCTGCCCCACTCCAGCTTGATTTCCCCAGGAGATAGACCACTGCTCCCGGGCCTTGCACCCCTGGCCCTCCTGCTCATTGGCACACATGCAGAACCAAAGTGCCCGAGCCCCTGGGGAAGTGATTACCAACAACCATACACAACCCCAGTTGCTTAATCACCATTAAGACATTTCTTTATAATCTCAGTAAATTACTTTAATTACTTGCAACTACCAATTAGTGCTTGAATGTTTCCACCAGAAGTTCTGATCCCTGAACCCAGACTCCCCAGAAAAGGGTGGAGGGGGACCATTCACCTGCCTCTGCCCAACTCTGTGGGGTGGCAGGGACAGGTCAACTTTCATCTTTGCCCCCTGCCAGGGCCTTCTAGAGGAGCCTGAGAAGGAACCTGGCAGGCAAACCCAGCTCTTCTTCAAACATAGTCTGGGACTGACAGTGGTGGGTTCATGTCAACCCCTCTCAGGGCCTTGGCTACCCACCACAAAGCTTGGGAGTGTCCAGAATCTCAACTTGGGCAAGGACCCTGCCAGGCCTCACTCTGCCCCAAGGCCCTGAGCTCTTCCCACTGGGCTACACTGCCCCCTGGAGAATCATCCCAGTAGTTTCCCTTATACATAGCACCACAAAAGTCAAGATCCCACAGTCCTCAGGGTGGAGTGGCCAGGCAGGTCCTCGGGCCAGAACGGCCACAGGCTCTGCCACTGGACCCCCGTGCCTGGGACTTCGGTGGTGAGGACTTTCCTTTCAGGGCCTCAGTAGCTGTGGCCAGAGCCCCCTCGGGAGATGCCAGGGTTTGCCTCCCAGAGGTTTGGCTGAGCACCCAGGGATGGAAGCCAGGCTCAGCCCAAGGCCCAGGAGCTTGGGGGTCTCCATCTCAGTCTGAGAGGAGCTGGTGGTCAAGGGGGTGGCTTGACTGGCTCAGCACATCCTGTCTCCCTCAGGGGGCCTGGCTGCCTTGTGGGTGGGAGGTTGACTGCTGGTATGAGGGTGCCACCCATCCTAGGACTCATCATCCTCATCTGAAGGCAAGCAGACCAGTCTGGGCAGCCAGGCTAGCCCATTGAAAGGAGACCAGCAAAGAAGCTGGAGCTGCCTCTGCTAGTGCTGCTAATCAGTAGAAGAGGGACAGGCCAAGTCTCCAAGAGAGCCCCGTTATGTAAGGCACCTGGTTCTGCCACAAAGCCCCTATGCCCACCCACCCACCCAGAGAAGAACAAAGAGAGGTTCCCTTGCCAGGGGCCAGGGGCCAATGTTCAGTCTGCACAGAGTTGGGCTACTGGCAAAAGTTCCCCTTCCCCAATCTGACCTGAGGCCCAACACATATTCTCCTCAAAGAACCTACCAGGGAATCCAATACAGGGTCCAATCTGGGCTGGTCTAACATGGGCACATCCCTCCCCTCTTCTGGTCCGTTTCCTTCTTTGTAAATTGAGGGGCTTGGACAAGATCAGTGGTTTTCATTGTCTGGGAGGACCCTTTTTAACCTGAAAAAGTGAAACTTCTTCCCCGTGACAGGCATTATACTATTGACACCCATTGGTTAAGAAAATGCATAAAAATAAAAAGTTATCAGAAATTCAGTTCCACTTGCAAATGAATATATATAGTTCAGCCCAACATCTAAGGAAGGAAGGGAGGGAGGGAGGGAGGGAAGGAAGGAAGGAAGGAAGGAAGGAAGGAAGGAAGGAAGGAAGGAAGGAAGGAAGGAAGGGAGAAAGGG
>JAQQSW010019687.1:0-11000 GCA_028646575.1 Pseudocheirus occidentalis
GGGATGCTGGAAGCACACACCTCAGTAAACAAGGGCAGGGCAGAGAACAGAACAAAGGGGGAGGAGGGATAGGAAGGAGAGACAGACTATCACTGTCACAATCTGTCCACTATGAAGATGTCCTGAATAATCACACATCCATAGCCTGTATTGAACTGAGTGTCCTTCTAGTAGGGGTGGGTGACAAGGGAGGAATAGACAGAATCTAGAATTTAAAGTTCTGCAATACCTGCAACTAGGAATTAAGATTTACAGGGGCTGGGATAGGGAGACCCTTCTTGCCCTACCAGAAAATAGAAGAGCAGAGCAGGGGAGGGGATTTACAGTGGGATTGCTGTTATGGGGTTGGGGCAGGAGCAAGACGGGGAGAAAATGCGTAAATCAAAAAATGTAATGAAAATGAATAATATAAACAAGAAAACAAATAAAAACTAAATTAAAAAAAGAACAAAGTAGTTCAGAAGGAGATACAGCAAAAAAAAAAGAACACCTAGGTTTTTTTAAGTGTCATGTGTCCCTAAAAGGTTTATTAATTTTAAATATGTGATACCAAAGGAAGCTTTCTTTCCCCTTCTCACCATCTCCAAGTAATAAAATATTAGAATATTATTAATTAGAATATAATAAATAAAATATTACTTCAGAAATTTTGTACTTCTTTTGGTTTTAGTCAACTCTCTTATTGTTACCTAAAGGAAAAGTGGCAGAAAATATTTTATGTGGAATATTTTCACATATTACTAGGGAAACAAATCATTTTACTTTCTTTGATTTCTCTTAAACCTCTGTGATTGTAGACAGAATCATTGAAAATAATGCTCATATGAAATTTCCCTAGTATTACAATATACTCCCAATCCAGAGTCAAGGCCAACTCAAAACTATTATTTTCATGTTTAATTATGTTTATTCAGTCCAACCACATTTGCTGCTTTTTGCTAAAACTTTCTTCCTGCAGCATCATTTAGCTGTTGAGTTATTCAACGGTTATTTGGGTAAAATATTTGGATTTCTTTACATCTATAAATATTTGCATGCAGTTGATATTCTGGGCAGTGATCAAGGGATCCTTCTGTATCCTGTGTAGCCTTAAACTTCTTACATATTCATATGAAAAACATTTCTATTCTTATTCACTTTGTTTCATTTGGTGGAATTTATGTTTACAATGAAAAATACCGAAAAAAGAGTCTGTTAAGAAAATCTCTCTGGTATCCTTAATGTATTTTCATTTGAGCATAGAGGTTTTTCTTCTTCATCATTTAACTCTCTACTGACACTCTATTCAAACTTTCTATTATGCTTCTACTTTTGTCTTCTGCTGAACCCATTCTTTCTCCCCTTCTCTTCCAAGTGATTATTTGAGTAAAGATTTGCATTTAAATGAATGTAGAAAGTGCATTAACAACACCTGCACCAAAAAAGGAAAAGCTACTTTGAATTTATTTCTACCAGTAGAGGAGAATACCAAAATACAGAAGTAAATATTTTCATGAGAATTCGATTGAGTTTTCAAGAAACTGCATTTTTAATGTGAAGATGCTTTATTAGATTTCATTTATTATTAGTCATGCATGTGGAATTACATAAATGTCCTCAGAATGATAGAAAAGATTTAAGTAAGTTGTAAATGAGTCTGCATGTATATGCATATGCATACAGATACACATATATACAAATATGTACATGTGTATACTCACATATATACTACATTTATTTAGACTGAATTTAGATTCTTATAAAAGTAGAACTGTTCATTCTTGAATTGTGTCCCTTTGAGTAATAAAGAATGAAGATATAGGAAGGTTGATAACGTATACTCAATCTTATGACTATTATAAGATTTTTGTTAAACAGTTTCAAACAAAAGACATTTTTCAAGTAGGTAGCATTCAGGAAAGATCTAAAAAGAGAGAAGGGAGAAGAAGGTGGCAGGAGCTTGTTAATGAACCAGATAATAGCAACTATGTGTTATACTCCTCCTTCTGTAACACAAAAAACATGGGGAGAAGAGAAAGAAGATGACAAAATAAAGCAGAAGTTGTATCAAAAAGAGAAAATATATCTGACCTACTCATGTATTAATACACAGAAAAAGAAAATTTAAGTCAATAATTTCTTCAATCCAAGTTATTCCCCACTGTTTTATTTTCACTGTATTTCTTCATTGATATTACTTAGGAAAACTATAATTAGGTGTTGGCTGTCTCTCATAGACCTGTTAGAAAGAGGAAATTCTCTGTTCTGAATTGAACCAACACAATTAAATGTGAATTAGAAATTAGGAATATATTCTGGGTTGGTTATTGATGTTAAATTATATGAGTGTAAAATAGTATGCATTTAGAAAGGAACAGAATGAGGATAAATTCCTTTGTAATAATTAGTCCAACAGATAAGAAATTTCTCCTTCCCAAGAGTCACTTTCTCTGAGTGAATATGGGTCACCTTTGGATGTGACATAACAACACTGATTTTCTAAATATTCACTAATACCAGGTAGTATAATTGTTCCTTTGGGAATTGTAAATTCACTTGAATAGGTGAGAAATAGTTCTCTATATTCTATAAGTGTTGAGAAATGACCAAAGTATGTCTGGGAATACACCAAAAGAAATATTTCTTTTGGTGTATTCCCAGACATACTTTTTGTTCACTTTTTGTTGCTCTTATATATGCTCATTGTCTCTATAGGATGTAAGATTCATGAAGGCAGAAAAATATTTCATTTTTGTCTTTATATTCCTGATACGTAACAAAGCCTAGTATAGAATATTTGTTTAACAAATGCTTGTTGAACAGTGCCTACCATAAAATGTGTGTTTAAGAAATACTTACTGATGATTGATAAATAAGAATTAGAATTACTAAATTTCACAATTCAATCTTTGGTAAAACTAAGGACATACTTTATGTACCAGAGGCAGTTGGACCTGAATTCAAGAAGATCTGACTACAAATTCAACTTTAACACTTATTAGCTGTGTACCCTGGGCAAGTCTCTTCACTTCTGTTAACCTCAAAATGGGGGTGATAATATTTGCTTGGTTGCTGTCCTTTGTTCTTGATTGGGACCAAAATGACATCACTTTGTTGGGGTTAAGGTGGTTTGTCGAGTGGGCTCTAAATGCTCTACTATAGGTCAGAGAGAAATAGTTCATATAAACATTTGTAGTGGAGATGTCTCTAAATCTGCACAATTCACACTTCTTTTCAGCTACTGCAATTCTACTTGCTTATAGAGACAATGCCTTCTTTGATGTGGACATGCCATACTGGGGAGTCCTGTGCCAGTGTCCTCTATGTCTCACAGTCAATTCCAAAATTCTTCAGAGAGATCATGAGACTGTCCTTTTATTGCTTCTTCTGGCCTCCATGTGAGTGCCTGCCTTGTCTGAGTTCTCTATAAAATAGTCTTTTAGGCATTTGAACAACATGGTTAGCCCATCAGAATTGTGCTCTCTGTTTGAATGTTTAGAATTCTAATAGCTCAAGAAAGAACCTCATTGGCAAGTACTTTGTCTTGTTATGTGATCTTCAGAATCTTCCTAGAACAATTCAAATGGAAATGATTCAGCTTCCTGGCATGACATTGGTATACTGTCCTGGTTTCACAGATGTACAACACTGAAGTAGGCACAAAGGTGCCATAGATTTTTGGTTTGGTAAGCCATCTAATACCACTTCTCTCATACATTTTTCTTTGGAGCCTCCAAAACATTGAGCTAACTCTGGCAAATGGTGTGTAAATCTCATCTCTGTGTGCGTCCCTGGAAAGTAAACTGCCAAGGTAAGTGATCCACAATATTCCAAATTTTTCCTTTTGTTGTAACCAATGGTTCTATATATGGATAGTGTAGTGCTGGCTGGTGGAGAACCTGTGCCTTCTTGGCATTAATTGTTAGAGCAAAATTAGCACAAACAACAGGGAATTGATCTGTGCTTTATTGTATCTCACCTCAAAGGCTGCAACTAATGCACAATCATTTGTGAATAAAAAGTCATACACCAATCTATGTCACAGTGTTATTGTAGGGACAAAATGAGATAGTATTTATAAAGTGCTTTGCAATTTAAAAAGTCTTAGATAAATGCTTACTACTATCATCACCACTGTTACCACCACCACCACTGCTTATAGTATTATGACTGACTATGACTATGACTATGACTATGACTATGACTATGGCTATGGCTATGACTATGACTATGGCTATGGCTATGGCTATGGCTATGACTATGGCTATGGCTATAGCTATGGCTATGGCTATGGCTATGGCTATGACTATGACTATGACTATGACTATGACTATAACAACTATGACTACTATGACTATGACAACGACTACTGGTAAGACTCCCTATTTGACTACAATTCCTTGAAAAACTATAAAACAATGTAAAAATAGATTTAGACTAGCACTTTACATATCAGAGTGCGTGAAATTCAAAATGCAGATGTAATTTAAATATAAAATGCCACATTTTCCTTAATAGAAAAAATGAATTTAGGTAACATTCAGAAACATGGGGAGATTTTATAATTGAATAAGGGAGAGGAGAGATCACAAAAAATAGGTAAAATAAAAGGCTATCATATGTACAAGCTATTGCTAGGATAAAAAGGAAAGGTAATTAAACGTGAAAATCATCTTTGTATTAAACATCTCTGATAAAGGTCTAATATCATATTCTCTCTCTGTATATAGTATATATGTATATATATGTATATATACATCACACACACACATATATATGTATATATACATATGCACATATATACACACACAATGAATACAAATACATAAGATCAAGAGTTATCACTCAATAGATAATTAAATATGAAAAAATATTTTCAAAAGAATGATGAACTATTGACAACTATGATTGTTCTAAATCACTAGCAATAAGAAATGCAAATGAAGAAGTTTTCTCTGATGCCACACAAACTGACAACGATGGTAAAAGACAAAAAAAATGGTCATTGATGGAAAGGCTATAGAAAAATAGATACACCAATACATTATTGATTAAATTATCAATTGATTCAACCTTTTTACATAAGAATTTGGAATTGTACTTAATAAATTACTAAACTTCCCACATCCATTGATCCAGCCATAGGCACATATCCTGAAAAACATATTAAGTCCTTTATTTTATTAGGGTTAAATAAAAATTAAAATGCCAATGTCTTTGCCAAAACACAAAGTCTTTCTATATTTTTTAATGGAGAAAGAATACTTTCTTTCTCTATTAAAAAGAAAATATTGGAATGTTAACAGCTGACTACTGAAACCAGTACAGTTGAGTGGGCTAGGAACCAGTGCAAAGAGAGATGGGAGTGTATTCAATAGTTTGTTTATTATGGAGCCATTTCATACAGAGCCAAAGATACAAGGAACTTCCAAAGTTTATATGCCCTTAGCAGATCTTATATGACCAGAAAAGAAACGTAGGCATTGTACAAGGACCCTCCTTTGATCTTGATCACTCTTTACCTTAGCTTAAGGCTAGTTATTTATTAAGACTTTATCCTAGGACCACGTCTGGAGTCACAAACAAACAAACCTACCTGTCTTGCTGATTTTCTACCTTGAATCTTCCTTAGTTATTTATTATGTCTGGAGGCATCACCAAAAAAGATTATACATCCTACTGATTATCTACCCTGTGACCTTTTAGAAGCTTTTATAGGAGAGGGGAACATTCCATTGGTGGGGCTGGGGAGACCCCTGAAAGTTCTGTACAGCTGATGATGCAATGGAATTCCAAATATTAACTGATTTCTTGTGCATGTCTAAAGGTAGCTCTGTTTCTTCTGTTTTGTTCTTTGTGAATTGAATTAATGCAATGTTTATCTCTGTAAAAAAGATGAGAATAAATATTAATCCAATATAACTGTGCAGCTCTTTAAATGGAGTCTATCTTCCTAAAGAGTTGATGACTTGGGGAGAGTCTTATTCCTTTTGTCCCCTAAGAGAATAGTACCTAAAATTATAGGACTTATCCTTAAAATGAACAAGACAAGAGATTAAAAGTTTGCATGACACCAACAAGGGTACTTTTACTTTTTCAGCTTTTAACTCTAAATTTTAGTTTATTAATATATGTTCAGTTTTTGTAAAGGCACCATGAACCACTGAGAAAAAAGGTAAATTTATTTCTGTTCCCATTCATTCTTTCCATATATTTATCTTATCTAGTTTAACTAAAATTCTATTCATTTCCTTTACTTCTTTCTTATTTATTTCTGTTAGATTTATCCTGTTCTGAGAGAGGAAGATTAAAGTTATCTAGCATTATAGTACCACTCTCTGCCTTCACTGTCACCATTTTACTTTTCTTTAAAAAATTTAGGTGCAATAGTGCCTGGTGCACATAGGTTGAGTATTTATATTGCTTCATTGTCTATTCCACCTTTTATTAAAATATAGTTATTCTGTTTATCTATTTCAATTAAATTTATTTTTGCCATAACTTTGTCTGAGATAATTGCTATCCCTGCATTTTTTTGCATCAGCTGAGGCATAATAAATTCTATCCCAACTCTCCATTTTAACTCTGGGTCTATCTCTCATTTTTAAATGTGCTTCATGGAAACAATATATTGTAAACAACATATTCAAGTCATAATGCAAAGAAAAATTCTATTTAACAAGGAATCAAGGAAACATATAGTAAAAACTAATTAAAGATTTAAGAACTAAATCTTAAAGAATGAGTGGTTTACAGAACAAATTATAGAAGCAATTCAAAAATTTCATTAAAGAGAATATTCTTTACAGTATTCAGACAACATATCAAAACCCATGGGATACAGCAAAAGCAATATCTAAATAGAACTATTTTGGAAAAAGAAACTGAACAGGTCAGAAATGAGTTTCTTTAGTGAAAAGCCCTGAGATCAGATGGATTTACAAGTTAATTCTACCAAATATTTAAAGATGAACTAATTCTAATATTAAACAAATTATTTGGAACAATAAGTAAAGAAGGGATTTTACCAAACTCCTTTTATGAAGCTAATATGGTATTGATACATGGAAGAGTCAAAATAGAAAAAGAAAATTAAAGATGAATTTCATTAACAAATATGGATGTACGAATCCTAAGTAATATACTAGCTAAAAGATTGCAATGTATTACAAAGATTGTACATTAGGAACAATTGGAGTTTGTACTCAGAATGCAGGGATGGTTTAAAATAAGGAAAACTATTAAGATAATTGATTGCATCACTAATACAAGTTTTAAAAAATTATTGTCATAAATGTAGGAACATTCATTTCTATTAAAAACACTTAAAAGTATTGGTTTAAATGGATTTTTCTTTAAATCGATTTTAAAAAAAGTAACTAAAACCACTAGCAAGCATTATTTTTAATGGAGACAAACTAGAGGCCTTTCCAGTATGGTCAGATGTGAGAAAAAGATGCTATGGTCATGAATATTACCCAATATTGTACCAGAAATCCTAGCAATAGCAATAAGAGAAGAAAAAGAAATTGAAGGAACAGAATAGGGAATGAGGTGATAAAGCTCTCTCTTTTTGTAGAGGATATCATGGTATTCTTGGAAAATACTGATGACTCAGTTAAAAAGTTAGTTGAAACTACTAATAATTTTAACAAAGTAGAAGAATATGAAGAAAATCCACATGAACCATCAATATTTCTGTGTATCACAAATAAAACTCTAGAAGAGGAGATAATTTGAAACACCATCTTAAAATAACCCCAGAGAGTACAAAATACCTGGGAGTAAATTTAACAAAACAAGCCCAGGAACTATATAAGCAAAATTATTAAAAAATTATACAAGTAAAATAGTTCAAATAATTTGAAAAATATTAGTTATTAATGATTAGGCAGGGCTAATATAATAAAAATAATAATGTTTCCCAAACTAATTTTTATATTCAATGCCATCCCAATTAAATTGCAAAAAAACCCATTTCTACTGAATTAGAAAAATAATAAAATTCATTTGGACAACAAAAAGTCAAGAATATCAAAGAAAATAATGAAAAAAAGTGTAAAGGAAGGAGACTTAGCAATACCAGGTCTTAAACTGTATTTTGAGGCAACAATTATCAAAAGTGTCTGGTAGTGGCCCAGAAATAGGCAGATCAATCACATAGAGTAGACATGCAATTTATAGCAGCACATAAACATAATAACCTTGCATTTGACAAGTGGAAAGATGTAAGGTTTTGGGAAAAGATTTAATTATTTCATTAAAAAATTGTTGGGAAAACTGGAAAGAAGTATGGCAGAAACTAGTCATGGACCAATACTTCACACCATTTACCAAGATAAGGTTAAAATGGATATGTACTCTAGATATAATTAGGAATTTTACATAAAATTAGAACACTGAAGATTACTTAACAGGCTTATTCATTGGTGAGCAATTTATGAATAAACAAAAGAGAAAAATTAGATGTGAAATGGACAGTTTCAATCACATTAAATGAAAAAGGTTTTGTACAAACAAATATAGCCAACATTGGAAGGAAAGCAGAAAACTGGAGAAAAAAATGTATACAGTTTATCATATAAAGATCTCTTATCTAAAATATATAAAAAGTTTTGTCACATCTATAAGAATATCAGTTATTTGCCAGTTGATAAATGGTCAAAGGATATGAAGAGGCAGTTTTCCAATGAAGAACTCAAAACAATCTATAATCATATAAAATGCTCTAAATCATTATTGATTAGAGAAATTCAGATAAAAACAACCTTGAGATATCATTTTACAATGTAACAGATTGACTAAAATGATAGAAAGGGAAAGTGACAAATGTTGGAGAAGTTGTGGAAAAATTGGGACATGAATTCATTGTTGGTCAAATTGTAAAATAATCCAATAATTTTTTAAAGCAATCTGAAATTATGCCCAAAGAGTTATTGAACTAGGTATACCTGTTGATTCAATAATAACACTGCTTGGTCTACTTCCAAAGATAATTATGGGAAAAGGAAAAGAAGCCATACTTTTAGCAACACTCTGTGGAAGCAAAGAACTGGAAATTGCAAGGATGGCCATCAATAGGGAAATACCTGAACACATTGTCATATACAATTATGATGAAATACTCCTATGCTATAAGAAGTGATGAACTCAATGATTTTAGAAAATCTTGCACAAAATAATGAAGAGAAAAATGAACAGAAGCAAGAGAACAAGAGAACAATTTATATAGTAACAGCAATATTGTTTTAAAATGACTTCAAGGGATGATTAGGTGGCACAGTAAGTAGAGCACTGCCCTGAAGTCAGAAGGACCTGAGTTCAAATCAAACCTCACACTTAACACTTACCAACCAAGTGACCTTAGGCAAGTCACTTAACCCCAATTGCTCTTCCCTTCCTCCTCCAAGAAAAGCAAAAAAAAATTACTTCAAGTGAATAAGCTATTTTGACTATTATAAATACCCAAATTAAATATAAACGACATTTGGACACAGCATCTGCATCAAGAGAAAGACTTCATAAACAGAAGTATGTATAGAATAATTTTACACATACACACACATATACATACCTATATGTATGTATTAATACACACACATGCACACACACCACTTATAATAGCTATCTCTAGGGTGGGCAGGTTTGGATGGAAGGAAGAAAAAATAAATTCACATAATTTTGTTGTATATTTGAAAGGAAAAGCAAATTGTGGATAGTAGCTGTGCAGTTTCGTGTGTAATCATAAAACAGGAGTGATATGGTGAATCAGTTTATATACCTAGAGAATTAAAAACTAATTACTAAAAATACTAAATCAAACTCTAAAGATCAGGTAAACTTTGATTTAAAAATGTCTCCACTTTGACAGAAAGTTTAGAAGAGCAGAGGCTGACTGCAGACTTATACATAAGTCCTCTGGAAGGAGACCTGACTAGCCTCAACCTTACAATGACCACAGTGGTAAAAACTGGTTGCTCTCAAACAGCAGTCATGCTTCTGATCTCCACCTCCTCCTGTGTTCCAAATTCTCTCCCTCCCTCCTAGTGTTTAGAAATTGTGTTTATATAGTTCCCGGATTTGTCTTGTCAGGTAGTTTCCCAAGTGCTTTTATTGTCTCCAATTATTTTAAATTGAATTTCTCTTTCTGTCTCTTTCTACTAGACTATTGCTAAGATATAGAAATGTTGATGATGTGTGAGTTTATTTTATAGCCATCAACTCTCCTAAAATTGTTGTTTCAAATAGTTTTAAAGTTGCTTCTTTAAGTATACCCTGATATTATCTGAAAAGATGTAAAATTTTATTTCCTTGCTGTCAATTCTAATTCCTTCAATTTTTTTCTACTCTGATTGCCATTGCTAACATTTCCAGATCAAGATTAAATAATAGCAGTGATAAAGGACATTCTTGCTTTACCTTTGATCTTATGGGGAAGGCTTCTAGCTTATCCCCATTACAGATAATATTTGCTGATGATTTTATATAGATACTACTTATCATTTTTTAAATTTAAAAAAAATTTTAATTTATTTCCTTGGTTACATCATTCATTTCCACAAGGTTGTGAGTTACAAATTCTCTCCCCTTTTGGCCCCTACCCCCCAGCCCAGAACATTGATCCAGTAAGGCCCCTCCCACAATCTGTTCCCTTTTATGCCCTCCTCCAACACCCCTCTAGCTTTCTAGCAGGGCAGGAAGGTGCTCCCTTCCCCCGTCCCTGTATGTATTATTTCCCAGTTGCATTTGATTGTATAGCTTTAAATACTAGATCTTGCAATTCCACCCCTGTTACCCACTCCCACTGGGAAGAGCAGCAATTCAATACAGGCTGTACTTGTATAATTACACAGGACATCTCCATGGTGGGCAAATTGTGAGAGGCTAATTGTATGTCCCTCTTCCTATCCTGCACCCCCACCTTGTTTTGTTCTCTACCCTGTCCCTGTCCCTTTACTGAGATGTGTGCTTCCCGAAACCCTCCCCCCACCCCGCCCTTTCCTCCATCACCCCCCCTCATT
>JAQQSW010019688.1:0-11000 GCA_028646575.1 Pseudocheirus occidentalis
CACACACACACACACACACACACACACACCAGCTGTGTGACCTTGGGCAAGTCACTTAACCCCAACTGCCCTCCAAAAAAAAAAAACAAAAACAAAGCTTTGGAACAAAAGAGGCTGAATTTTCCTGCTTCTTCGAGGATGAGACTGGTGACTTTCTAAGAGCCTGGAGTCTGAGACTGGGCCTCATTCTTTGTATTTACCTGCATTGTTTGCATTTTATGCTGATTAGAAGTCTTCCCCCAACCATGATGGCGAGGAGGATGAACAAATGTAGGCACTTAAATAAATATGGTTTAATAGCTTCACATTTGAATTATTTCCATTTTTCCTATTTTAGGCATTTTTTTCATTATCATTAGTCTCTCCTTTTTCCTGTTCTTTCTAAATACACAATGTATTTGGGGACTATTTGCCATTTTTTTTTTGGAGGGCAGTTGGGGTTAAGTGACTTGCCCAGGATCACACGGCTAGTTTTTTGTGTTAAGTGTCTGAGGCTGGATTTGAACTCAAGTCCTCCTGACTCCAGGGCTGGTGCTCTATTCACTGTGCCACCTAGCCACTTGGGGACTATTTTCTAACTATTAGTTTGGGAATATCCTATTTGTTAGTGTGTTTCATTTTGATCTCACACTTCTTCTGTTCTTCTGTTGGTACTTTTGACCCAGACCAGAAACTGACAAAAATTTGCCGCCACCTGGTGATATTTCCATAGCACACCAGTAAGGATTGTATTTCCCCTTAAGGGGTGTTATACAAGAAACCTGGATAAGAGCTGTAGCAGGCGGATTAAGTTCAGATGCCAAAGCTCAGACCCCAGGAAAAGGCCCCCTTCACCAGAAAGACACGTTAGGAATTTAAATAATATTAGATTTGTAGCATAAAGTTTAGTGTGTGGTATCACATGATGACGCCACAAGGCGGTGGACTAGACGTTTTCCCCAATCCCCACGATCTCTCAAATCTTTCCAAAACACAAATTATTCACTAAAGATAAAGCAACTTCACCTGTTTTCCTGTTCTAGGACATCCAGAATTTAAAAGACAGTTTAAAAATCCTAGGAATTGATACTCATTGACCCTGAACTTCCTCAGCAACCCTCCCCCCCTCCCACACTACTGCCAGCAAGGCTTCACTAGCAGACACAAGGACACAACACTGAATTACACCAAAACCCACTACTAGACTCTGTCCACTCCTCGCTTTTTCAAGTTCCATAGAAACCCTTACTCCAGACTATGGAAGTTTCATGGATCTTGATGGCCAGCTTGGCCACAGCCCTACAGGAGCAAAAGCTTGTAGACTTTTGGAGCAACCCGATAGCATTAGTACTGCAAAGGTCTGAGGAAAGTAGATGGTAAGCTACTGGTGCTGGGCCAGAGAACTAAGGAACAGAGGGAATAGGACAGGTCATGAGGACAAGTCGGTGATGGAGGGGTCAGGGGAGGGAGGAGCCAACCATGCTGCATTCCCCCAAGTCTGAGGAAAACAGCACAGCATCTATCTAGAACCAGTCTGATCACTCAAAAGCCAGATGGGATAGAAACTTAGGCTGGAGAACTTGAGTTGCCCAATGTGGGAGGAGACGAGATGCTCTGAGATCCAGGAAACCAGGAAACCACAGGAAACCACAGAAGAGAGGCACCCAGAAAGTGATCTATAAGGAAAATGAGGGAGGGAGAGCTAAAATTACTAAAGATTTCAGAAAAGAGAAATCTTGAATACAAACAGAAAAATCAACAGGAAAAAACATGGTCTCCAGGTCTAGTAAACAAGTTCAGGGATCTCTGAATAAATACTGCAACATGAATGAACGTGACCCAGCACCCAGTAAGATAGAAGACTCTAGAATTTGAGAACATGGAGCTATAACATGCTGTTCCTCAGTGGCTTACAGGAAAAATGAGAATTATAATAGCAGAATTTATGTCCTGCACAGCAAAAATTATAATAAACAGAATGGAAAACTAGAGTCTGAAATGGTAAGCTCCACCAAAGAGAGGACAAATACATTGGGAATGCAAAAACACAGCAGTGAAGGAAAGAAAATACATGGATCTCGGGGACAGGACGCATAGAGACAATACAGGGATCACAAGTCTCCTACAAGAACACAACGGGACAGAAAACCTTTTTGTTATTGGTCATTTTTTTTTAAAGAAGACCAATGATATCACAGGGTGACATCTCGTGTGTGAACTTGATTTAAGTAACATAGAGTTGCACAAAGTCATCAGCTCACTCTCTCTTCCAGAATCACTCAAGTCCAGTAGCAAGACACAAGTGAAAAGAACTGGCAATGACGTGGGATGCTGTAATAACAGCAAGCACCCTAGCACATGCCTGCTAGCACAGTTCTTTGATCTGCTTTTCTGAAGGAAAGACAACTTAAAAGGGGTCAACAATCTACTTTAATTACAGAGAAGTAGGAAGAAGTGAGTATAGAAAACACAAGTAGAGAAATTAGCACTGAGATTCAACAGACAGGCCTCCTGCTGTCTGAACAAAGTAATACAACCACTTACATACACCACCAGATGGGAGAACACAAACCTCTGAGTGGTTGGGGTGGGGTGGGGGGGTCCTTAAGAAATGGCTACTCAGAGGTGGCTAGGTGGCATATTGAGTAGAGCATCACTTAACCCCAATTTTCCTCCAAAAAAATAAAGCAAAAAAAAAAAAAAAAAAAAAAGAAAGAAAAGAAATGGCTACTCAGAGTTCAGTCCAGGGGATCAAAAGGTCCTTGTCATTAGCAAACCCCCAAAGTAAAATAAAAACTTCCCAGTATATATAGTTTTCAACTAATAGACTCAGAGCCAGAAAGCGCCACAACCCTCATGACTCAGTGCCTAATCAGCTGTACACCAAAAGGTGCAAAAGTCTTCCTACAAGCAAACCTCCCCCAAGCAAGTTCCTCCCTAGGTAAGTTTTTCCCCCACTGGGCTCTACGTGACTCAGGATATATCACGGCTGTCAAAGCAAAAAGACATCCACGACTGACATGTGGTCACATATACCTGTTAATGGACAGGGAAGATCTTCCTGTTCTATTAACATTTCAAATGCCCTGGATGACTTTGGTGTCTTCAAAGACCAAGCTCTAAGGGCTCCACAGCACTTGTTCAGCTGCTTCCATGGTTGTTGGAACAAACTGTTCTCAACTACCCAGTCACATGGGAGAAAATATCCACATGCTTGGGGTAAACATCCCCTGCCTCACAGACAGGCTTGAGGCTCAACCTGGTTTAGCCCATCTGCCAAAGCAGTTTTACTGGGTGTGGCTACTTCATATGCTATGCTTCTTGGAGCCACAGGGGAGAGTTGAGGGTCATGGGGACACCAAAGTTGGATAAGCCGTCTTGGCAAGGACTCAGCAAGCTCTCACACCAGAGGTGCTGGTCGTCCCTGAGCACCCATACACTCTGCATAAGACCTTAACATAATAATGGAGGAAATAATAGAAAAGAATTGCCTAGAACTATTGAACATAGAAAATAAAATTCAAATTAGAAGAAGTCATAGATAGACTCCAAAAATAAAAATGTAAACTCTAAATTACTAAGTGCTAAGTACCTTTTATCATTGCCAATACAAAGGGATCTTCGGATTCTAATTACATTACCATTACAGATACTTAGTGGTTAAACAACAATTTAATTCAGAAAAAATAACTTCTGTAAACCATCAGGAGAAAGTCCTTCAAATCCAAACAAATCCAAAATTCAAATTCAAACTGTTAGCCCCACAAATCCAAACAAATCCAAAATTCAAATTCAAACTGTTAGCCCCACAAATCCAAACATGTGGCAGTGTCCTTTCTGACATCTGCAATAACTGGCATTGTTTTGAGAGTGAGGGACAATAGAAAAGAGGAATCAATGAGATAAACCCTACAAACCAGTAGTAGAAAGCGCCTAGAGGGCAGATAGAAGGATATCTAGGAATCTTTGATTCCATGAAGAATGCAGAGAAAAGAAAGTGACCAGATGATTACAGGGGTCATGATAAGATAGTGAGGCTGGACAGCAGACAGAAAGAGGAGATGGATAATGAACTGAGAAAATCCTTTTTTGGAAGGGAGCTCAAAAATGAAATTTAAAAACTAATAAACAGGACTAGCTTATGGGGAGGAGAAAATGAGGGAATCTGGGGAATCTACTTGACTGAGATGAAAAAAAAGAGAGGGAAGAAATATATAATCAGCTAAAAGCAGGAGAGAGGAACTAATGACAAAAACTGAAAGGAAAAGGGTAACAAATAAAAATAAGAGATCAGGGAGGAGAGTAAGAGAGTCAGAGGGAAGAGAATCACCTTAAGAAAAGATTAAAGTAAAGTAACTGAAGCAAACTGTGTCTATACAGAAAGGGAAGAAATCATAACTTGAAAAAACAACAGTATTTTAGATATATGGAGAAAAATATAAATCACTTATAACCTTAAATATGAATGAAATAACCCAATAAAATTTAAAAGGGTGATATAGATAAGAGCAAAAACTCTATAATCTTATAGAGCTGACAAAAAAACACATTAAAGAAACAAACACAACACAAAATAAAACTGAAGGGTTAGAAAAAAAAAGATAGTGGTGGTGGTATTGGTGGCGTTACTGATCAGTCCTGTTGAACTGTTCTTGTCCCTGTTTAGGGTTTTCTTGGCAAAGATACTGGAGTGGTTTGCCATTTCCTTCTCCTAACCATTTTACAGATGCAGAAACTGAGGCAAACAAGGTTAAGTAACTTGCTCAGTGTCACATACTTAGCAAGTGTCTGGATTCAGATGTGAACTCAGGTCTTCCCAACTCCAGGTCCAGCAACCTATCCACTGTACCACCTAGCCATCCCACCAGAAAAAAAATTTACTTTGCATCAAATTAATCTTATAAAACAAGACTTACTATCATCCTATCAGATAAAACAAAAACAAACATTTGAAATATAGAAAGGGATAAACAAGGAAACCGTGTCCATGTTGTGCTAAAGGGAGCCATAAGCAACAAACCAATATCAGTAATAAACTTTTAACTCTCAAATGCCTCAGCATCCAAATTCATAAAGGAGACATTAACAGCTTCAAGAAGACATAAATTGTAATGCAAAAGTAAAAGGAGATTTCAATGTTCCACTATCAGTTTTGGATTATTCCAACAGAAAGAGAAACAAAAGGGAAAATACGAAAGTGAATAAATTTCTGGAGAAACTAGAATTAAAAGAACAGTTAGTACTCATACTACACAAATTATTCTCAAAAACTGAGAAAAAAGCACTCTACCAGAATCTTTTTATAAGATATTGTGCTAATAGCTAAACCAGGAAACAATAACATCCCCCACACACACACACACACCCTAAAAAAAAAAACAACGTAGGTCAATATCATTAATAAACATTGACTAAAAACAAACCAAATTCCATTAAACACACTACAGTGATTTCTCCAAGAAATTGTTCATTATGATCAAGTGGGATTTATACCAATGATACAAGGGTGGCTCAATATTAGGAAAGCAATCAACATAACTAGACATAATAGAACACAAAACTGCAGAATCATCTCCACAGATGCAGAAAAAAGCCTTTGACAGAGTACAACTCTCTTTTATGCCAAAAGCAAAAAACCAAAAACCTATAAAAGAAGAATATTTTTAATATCATTCACAAGAATTCACCTAAAACCAAAAACTAGAATCATATGCATTGGGTATACATTGGAACCTTTGTTATAAATGCTAACAAATAGCACTAAGGCAAGAGAAAGAAATAAAAGGCATAAAGATGGGTAAAGAGGACATAAACTATCCTTGTTTGTTGGTGATATGATGGTTTGCTTGGGAAAACCCAGGGAATCAAGAAAGATACTGAAAGAGAAAACAGCTTCAGTAAAGTTGCAGACTATGAAATACGTCCTCAAAAATCAATGGTATTTCTATATGATGACACCAAAACACAAGAAGCCATATGGAAAGGGAACTCCCATTCCAAGTAACTACAAAAGGCATGAGATGATTTCCTTCTGATCTGGTGCTTCCAAATAATGGCAAAGAGCATAGACCAGTCCAGACTCGTGCCACTTCTGTGGTTCAAGTTTGAGACTGAAATGAGATGAGATGCTCAGAGACCATCTAATTGTTATGTTCTGTTAGGTGCTAACAGATAACAAAATGAAATTTTCTTAGTTATGCATTAACAAAAAATATTAAGCACTGATTCGGCTGAGTAAAGCTTTCCTACTTATTTTTTTTCTTATTATTATTATTTTTTCCTATATATTTGCCATAATGGTGAACTAATGTTAAGAGAGGAGCCCCTGACTCCTTGTACATAGACCACCAAGAAATTACACCAATAGCTCAAGCCTTAATTCTCAATGCCTTTTTAAGGTATTTTTATTTATTTTTTTTCTGGAGGGGGGAAGGTAGGGCAATTGGGGTCACACAGCTAGTTTTTTGTGTTAAGTGTCTGAGGCCGGATTTGAACTCGGGTCCTCCTGACTCCAGGGCCGGTGCTCTATTCACTGGGCTACCTAGCTGCCCCTTTAAGGCATTTTTTTAAAACCCCAGAGCCTAGGTTTTACAGCAGGGTCAAATCTTTTTATTAAGGGGATTTGTTCTGTGAATTTTGGATTCAGTCAAAGGGCCACATTTGAGAACCTAAAGGGTCACATGTGGCCTCAAGGCCGCAGATTCCTTTCTCCTGGAGGAAAAACTAGCCAGGCCTATGGGGCTGGAACCCTAGTAGCTTTTGTTCCGTGCCACACCCAAGCTGCCCCTTCCCCGCCCCCCCCCCCCCCCCCGCAGCCCACATCCTAGGCACATTGGACTATTGCTCATCCCTCGTAAGCACTCCACACTTTTTAGTTTCCATGCCTTTGCTGGCCCTTCTCTACTTGTCTGGAGGGTCTTTTCTCCAGACTTGGAATTCCTACCCACACTTGGAACTTGTGTGTCAGCTCCTCCTCCTCCAGTTTCTGTTTCTCTCATTTGTTAAAGAATGACCTTTCCCCCTCTGAACCCTCATGGATCATTTTGTTTAAACCTCTGGTGCATACGTATTAATTGATGGCATCATCATTTACGTTTGTGTCATACCCCCATTCTACGCTGTGAGGTCCAAGAGAGCAAGGATTGTACCTTATCTAGAGCCTGTGTCTCCTTCTGTGCCTCACATATCACCATAAGCCATTCAAAGTCCTTCCCATTGTACCGAAGTTGGCAACAAGGTAAATGTGACAGAAGGCTTTTTCCTCATTAATATTAGGGTTCTTTTAAATGTCTTTGAGATACTATTCAATTATAAGCATAGAATTCTGGGAACATTCCCCCTGGAGGGTAATCATGGGGAGGATCATGTAAAAGAACTTGAGATATTGTGTGATTATTCATTAAGCTCAAGGCATGTACATTATATAAATTCTGCACATAAAATGGCCTAGAGGGGCAGCTATGTGGCGCAGTAAATAGAGCACCAGTCCTGGAGTTAGGAGGACCTCAGTTCAAATTCAGCCTCAGACACCTAACACAAAACTAGCCATGTGACCTTGGGCAAGTCACTTAACCCCAAAATGCCCCTCCAAAAAAAAAACCCAAACAAACAAAAAAGAAGTGAGTCAAAGGATGGGCGCCTTTAATTAGAAAAAAAGAAAAATAAATAAATAAATGAAACGGCCTAGAGAGTTCCCCAGGAGTGGGAAATGGTAGCAGGGCCAAAATGGTGTTTTGATACAGAAAAAAAAAATCTATTATCAGTTCTTATAGAAAACTACCATAGCACAGACTATGTCAAAAATAAAGTTGCTGGCTACTTGAAGTATATGGTGAAGTTCAAAAGCTCTTCCTCCCCAGAAACCACACCAGATCACAAACTGGATTCACTTAATATTCTTGCCAAATTCAGTCAAGAAGCAGCGGCCGAAAAAAAGCACATAAATGCAGTCTTATTTAGAAATCTTTAATAAAGAGGATGAAAAAAGATTACAAGCACTCTCATTTCCATATCATTTCACAAGTAGATAAAGAGAAAGCAAGCCCGCTGAGAATTTGGCATCAATTCCAACTTAGTTCAATCATCCTTGAGAGTACTGTTATATGAAACAGGAAGTAGAATAACAAACAAATGTGAAATAAAACACATCTGCCTATATTTTTGTGGTCCTCTATTTTCAACAATGACAGTACCAGATAATTTGGATTTTATCACTTTAATATCTGATTTAAGAAAACGTCAAGAAAAGTTTGGAAGAATAACTGATCCTGACTCTGTATATACAAATAACTTCATTTAGGAGGAGGTTAAATTTTAAAAGAATTGATTTTCTATTTACAAAGGCGTCCATCAGTCAGTCAGACTGTCAATCAATAGGCATTTATTAAGCGACAAACACCATGCAAAGTTCTGGGTTTACAAATAAAATCCAGTGCAATTTCTGCCTTCAAGGAGCAAATACTATGATACTAAGACACTCAAATAACAGTAAGTGCCTACTACGTGCTAGACAAGATGCCAAGTACTGTAGATGTACAGAGGCAAAGGACTAAAAAGATAGGAGACAGTCGGAATAGAGAATTTTTCAAAGAAAAAAGAGGATTTGATATTTGATGATGGAAACAATAGGGAGTCACTGGAATTATTGAATGGAAGGATGACATAGTCAGGCTTGAACTGTGGGAAGATCAGTCTGACAGCTGAGTGAAGGATGGAGTGGAAAATAAGAGTGGGGAGTCAACATATAAATAAATAGATGCACACAAGATGTTTACAAAGAGGCTGGGAAGTTATTTGGGAAGGGAAGACATTAGTAGCATGAGGCATGAGAGTCGAAAACAAGTCCTACAGACGCCATGTCCTGAAAGAAGTCAGGGGAAGTCAAAGAAGGAGGCGAAGAGGCAGAACATCTCAGGCATGTGTAGCACCAATGCAATATTTACAGCACCCACAAGCACCATAAAGACTGTGACTGTAAGCATCTCATGACGTTTGATCGCAAAATATAGTTATTATATACTTCATTATACGTCAGGAATAGTTCATTGAGGGAGTAAAGCACAAGAAAACTGGAAAAGTAAGAGGTCAGGTGATAAAGAGCTTAAAATGCCAAAAAATGCACTTTATATTTGATACTGAAGTTAATAAGGAATCACCAGAGTTCACTGAAAGGGGGAGTGACAGGGGAGTGACAGGTACTCAGACTTACTCTTGAACAATCACTTTGACAACTGAGTGGTGGGTAGATTGAAATGGAGAAAGACTTGGCAAGAGCTGGCAGACAAAAGCAAAGCCTGGTTCTCAGATAGAAGGGTTATTCTCATCCAGACCTAGCTATCCACTGGGCACCAAATGGTTAAAGAAGGACATGGAAAGTCAACCCAGCATGCGGAATTAAGGGTGGTGTGGTCAGCTGTCAATTAGAACACTGGTTCTCAACCTTCCTAATGCCATGACGCTTTATTGGGTTTTTTGCTTGTTTGTTGTTGGGTTTTTTTGGAGGGCAGTTGGGGTTAAGTGACTTGCCCAAGGTCACACGGCTAGTTTGTGTGTGTGTCTGTGTGTGTGTGTGTGTTTGTGTGTGTGTTAAGTGTCTGAGGCTGGATTTGAACTCAGGTACTCCTGACTCCAGGGCCAGTGCTCTATTCACTGCGCCACCTAGCCACCCCCACCACCTAGCCGCCCCGCCATGACCCTTTAATACAGCTCCTAGTGCTGTGGTGACCCCCACCATAAAATGATTTTCGCTGCTACTTCATAACTGTTATTTTGCTACTGTTACAAATCATAATGTAAACATCTGATATGCAGGATGGATTTTCATTGTTACAAATTGAACATAACCCACAGGTTGAGAATCACTGAACTAGAGCCACAGGGATTAATCTGGATCATGTTGTGAATTATATTGACTCTTGGGCAGTAGCGAATGGATTAACCATAAGGAGAGTTAAATGGAAGATTGGACATTGGCAGTAAAATAGCAGTAAGGTTAGAGGCAAGGAGCTGGAGGAAGATACAGCTAATGTAAATGGGCAGATTAAAACTAGACATGTTTCACCTCATACTAAAGGAAAATAAAATGAGGCAAACGGGAATGAGAGAGTGAATCACATCAGCAAACTAGGAGGAGACAGGTAAAGGATGTTAAAAAGGACAGAATCACAGCAACACGGGCATATGAAAAGTTGAACATTGGGGCATTCAGCTTACCAGAGCTTGAGTGGAAGATAAGACAGGACTGAAAGGAGGGGGAAAGTAATTATAAGATCTACAACGCTACTCTGCCTTATTTGACAGAAGACTGGAGATCATTATTGAAAGTACTATCCACAGGCGCGGCTTAGGTGGCCCAGTGAGTAGAGGAGCGGCGCTGGAGTCAGAAGGACTTGAGTTCAAATCCAGCCTCAGACACTTAACACTAGCCATGTGACCTTGGGCAAGTCACTTAACTCCAATTGCCCTCCCAAAAAAAAAGCAAAAAATAAAAGTACTATTCAAATGTATCAGCAGAAATCAGAGTCATGGAAGAATCTGACAGGTAGATGACACAGTCCCAAACAATGACAAACTTAACAAGAGCTATTCCTTACATTAATTTACATGTGAATGGGACTAGGCTTTATGCATCCTTGTACTCCAGCTGATGCTGGTTCCACTATTGAAGGACTAAGTGTATTGATTGATTATTATGATTGGATTGTGATAGTAAAGAATGATCAAGGATCCCATACCACTTATGAAGTCAAAAACCAGGTTGAAGCCTGAGGAAACATGTGGAATTTTCACCTATTTTATAATAGCCCAACTGCAAAAATGATAGAAAGATTTAATGGAATGCTTGAAGAGACAAGGTGACAAATTCCTAGGGTAAACAAAGACCCCTGTAATGTTAATGAAATCAGAAGATCTTCCATGCCCCTTTCTATTGGCACCTAGTAAAGGCACTTAGCACCTCAAAGGCTTAGCTCCTTACTTCCAGCTAACTCCTTGGGAGTAGTTCACACCTTAACAGGAAGGGG
>JAQQSW010019689.1:0-11000 GCA_028646575.1 Pseudocheirus occidentalis
ATATACTATTTGTATATAAATATTAATATAACATGATTATATTTTTAATGTAATATATTTATATATAATTATACTTATCTATACATAAATATATTATTTGTATATAAATATTAATATAATATGAATAATCTTTATTTAAAGATATCAAAAGTATTCTATGTTCATCAGCCCCACTGACAGTAGTTTGCTGACCTCTGGACTAATATGGAATTCAGTTCAATGGAATCATTGTAGTTATACATCTTATTAAGAATTAGATTCCTTTTTTCTATCAAAAAAAAAAGACATACTATTTCACTCCTCACTTTTCTTCTTGTGTTTTATTTATCCTAACTTCCATATAAAAGTTACCACAAAGGCCCAATTGTAAAACTAGTTTCTTCTTTGGCCATTTTCATAATGCTGTTATAATCTGCCTTCTTATTATAGAGATTAAGGATCATCTGGGTCACAAGGGCTTCTTCCCCTAACACTACACTACTTCCTGGATATATGTTTGATCAGTTTTGTGCTCATCCCTGAATTTTTAACTCATTACTAGCAATCTTTCTCCCCAGACAGTAAATCAGGCATTGTTTTGTCTGCAACCTGAGCACCAGCTTCACGTGTAATGCTAAAAACCTTGATTTTAATACTTTAAACCTCATATTTATCTTGTTTATTAGTCTATAACATAGATCATTGTTACATTTTTCATATTTCTTCTCCCTTGGGGTTTTCTTATTTCTGCCAGCATCGCTTTCATGTTATTTCATTGCAGTTTTCATTGTCCCTGAAAATATAATCACTAACGATGTTCAGCCTGTTCTAAGTACTTATTTTCCATTTGCTGCCATTTTGAAGTTTCTTAGTCTACTGGCAATCTCATGAAAATTTCAATATAATGGCCTTTAACCAGATGCTGCATTCTGTTAGGATTTCTTTCACCTTTTTATTGTGGCACGCTCCCATATGGAGAAACCAAACTGAGCCAAAAGTTGTCTCTCTTGTTTTCTTAATGAGTTGGGAAATTATTTGTGTAAAGGACTATCATAAGAAGTAGACATTCCAAGTATCCGTGAAGGATGTCCCTGTTATAGGAAGGGAAAAACCACCACCTTTGGTCAGATTAATATTCTGTCTCAGACAATGGCACCAAGAAACATACTGAGAGAGAACACAACTCTTTTGCTCCATTGCATTAGTCTCAAAAGGTTATGAATGTACTATGATGATACTACATGCAGTAATCTGTCTGGAATTTATCATCCTGAATTCATCTACTCTCTTCTTAAATTAGTTTCCACTTTTCACTTAACACTATTGCAGGAGAGTAAATTCCAAAGATTGTTCTGTTTCCTAGGCAAGGAAGAGCCTTCTTTGCCTAGTATTTGCATTTTTTCAGTGGGTTTGTGTGAGTACATTTATCAGCAAACATTTGATGCATAAACTGATCACACATCTGTCCCATAGTGTTGTTAACGAGCCTCAAACAAGATGTGTATAAAGTATTTTGTGAACTTTAAAGCACTATGCTTCAGTTATCGTTATTATAGGTTTTGATCTTGAGGCTAAAATTGTGTTAATCAAAGACAAAAGTCTCTAAATCCAAGGGCATATTCTTCTACCTTCAGCCTTCTTTTGAAATGTTTCTCTAGTCTCCCTCCTCCCCCAACCCAAGTTCCTTTCAGGAGAGAGGTTCAAAGAGGTATTCAGAGCAACTTCAGTGAGTAACAGTGAAGGTTATGTTTGAAATCTAGTTGTTTTACATTTTACCCAATAGTGTGTAGTTAATCATCAGGAGTCATAAAATAACATGCATTTTTTATATTCCTTGGCCTTTCAAGTAATTTTAAGTAGACTGTTTCAAAAATAATTTTTTCATTATATTAGCAAAAATATATATGTATGCATATACATGTATATATAAGTATGTATGTGTGTATAAACAAATATAAAGGTACCTCCTTTATAAAGCTATATCATCCAAGTTCCAAGTGTGTTCCCAAGTTTTAAGATTTGAAGATTTCATGAACAAATCCAAGTTCATTCTATTCATACTTTCCATGATTTATACTATAGACTTCATTCGTATCTCCCAAAGTTCTAACCTATTTTAGCTTCTTCTCATATGAAAGCTATTCTTTCCCCTTGTTTATTTTAGTTCCTCTTCCCTGGACCTCCTCCAGGTCTGTTGTATCTTTCTTCTTATTTGGTCCCAAGAACTAGTTATGGAGTTTGATAACACAGTTTCTAGTCTCCAGTGCCTTCATGCCGCCAGTTGATAGTATCTGTTATAGAAGTGAGAATTCACAAACAAATTCATAACTTGGACCCTGTACCGCCTTTATCAGTTATATCTAAACCTTGGTAGGGGGCCATTATATTATGAAGGACTTGAAGGATATGGAGGGGCCAGTTGAAAGAAAGATTTTCCACTCATGCAAGGACTTAGGAGGCAGGCAGATAGAGACTCTCCCTGATTCCCTTTTACAGACACTGTGGTTGGATCATATTTATGGAGCACCAAATCAATGAATAAATGATAATGGTATTTTGGCTTTCTCAGTATCAATAAATTGCTTCATATTTACTTTTAAGGCATTTTTTCTGTGCTTTTTTCGACCATTCTCAGTCTATTTAGATGTTTATCCTTGTACTTCACAGCTAAAAAAAAAAAAGCAATTTGAAAAGTATTTTTCTTCCTTTGTATTTCTTATGCTCAATGAAATTTGCCTCACTTCAGAGCAGCACACTGTTCCATGCTGCTGTTCATACCACACTGTTTGGAGGAGAAAGCAGTGTTGGACTTGGGAGTCAGAAGATGTGAGTTCATGTCCTAATTACCCATTACTGCTTAGATGTTCACAGTAGCCAGGATTACTGTGGGTGTAAACACTAGAGCACTAGGTGGTGCAGGTGAGTCAGGAAGACCCATCTTCCAGGTTCAAACCTGATGTCAGATACTTCCTAGCTGTATGACCCTGGGCTGGTCACTTAACCCTGTTTTCCTCAGTTTCCTCATCTATAAAATGAGCTGGAGAAATGGGGTCACAAAGAGTCAAACACAAATGAAATGACTAGACAACCAAATCTTAAAACTGTCTATAACAATTAACTGTTATTATTATTTTGCAGGTATGGGTTAGAATAAGGAGTAATGTTGCGCTCCAAAATCAGGACAATCTGGATTCAAATCCAGCAGGTTCTGACTCATACTGGTTTAGATTATAAATTTAATAACAAGTTCAAAACTCCATTGGTAGAATTTCCTTATTAGACATTCTCTAAACTGAAGAAATTGATTGGTTGTCCCCCCAAAAATTGTTTTTGGTTTGGACTAGATGGCCTCTTATGTATTATGACAGCAGCTAGTATATATACAGCCCCTTAAGATTTACACAGGGCTTTCCATGCAGTATGTCATTTGATATTCACAACAACCCTATGAGGTAGGTGCTGTTATAACCCCCTTTTTCCTGAGGCTAAGTGACTTGCCCAAGGTCACACAACTAGTAAGTGTCTAGGGAAGGATTCGAACTCAAATCTTTCTTTATTCTAACTTCAACAACTCTATCCACTAAACCACATAGATGCTTCAGTCTCTCCCAGTTCTGAGATGCTGTGATTCTAATCTATAAAATGAAGAAAAAAACCATTGCTAAGTCCCTCACATCATTGTGAATATCAGACGATATAACAGTACCTGCCTCCCAGGGTTCCTGAGGGAATCAAAGGAGAGGTTTTTTGTTTGTTTGTTTGTTTTTTTAAAGAGGTTAATACAGTGCCTGGCACATGGTGCTTAATAAAAGCTATTTCCTTTCTAATGCATATAAATGCATTTTATAGTTATAAACACTGTATAAATGTAAGCTGTTATTTTTAGTTGCCTGTGCATTTTAGGTATAGGAATCCATCCTTAAATATCTTCAGATAAAGTCAGATAATGAATCAGTAAACAGTAAACAGTTATTAAGCTCCTTCTGAATGCCAGGCACTGTGGTGAAGTGAGAGGGATGCAAATGCAAATAAAAACACAATCCTTGCCCTCAAGGAGCTTACAGTCTAATACAATGGTTCTCAACCTTCCTAATGCCTGACCCTTTAATACTGGTGTGTAGGCATATCTGCTTGCGGTCTGACCCGCCTGGAGACAGAGGAGCCCTGTCTCTTTTCCTAAGACCATTGGAAATATGTGTTTTCTGATGGTCTTAGGAGGTCCCTGTGACCCCTGTGAAAGAGTCGTTGGACCCCACAACACACAGGTTGAGAACCCCTGGTCCAATAGGAGAAGGAAATGCACAAAAGGCAGTTCAAGAGGGGGATGGGTGTGTGACCCTGAGTTCCAGAGACATCTAAAAGTAATGTAGCTGGAGAACTGAGTCCCTTCTTTAAATCAAGGTCCTGGAGCCCAGGGTCCCAGCCTCCAGGCATAGAATGCAGTCAGAAAAGCATGGAATACTGATGAGACGGTGAGTTCCAGGCAATTTCAGTCTTGCAACATAATGAATTTCCTGGGGTGGTGGATCCAGCTGTGAGGATCCACCTTTATCTCTTCAGTGTTGCCTCTTCCTTCTAGCCACGTGCACCCATGTCCTTGCTCTGATCTGGAGGTGAGAGTGAGGTTGATAATGTGGTGTGGCTCTGCCTCACTTAAATCCAGTTTACTTGCAAGTCAAGACGTCCCTCTCCTGATATCATTGGTCCTCTTCAAGAACAAAGGATGAACAACAAGAAGAAGCATGAAGCTGCAGTGCCCCTAAATCTGTCTAGTGTGATGCAGATGCATTTTCTGGCTGATACAATGATCAGGGTAATTAAGATGTTGCTGAAAACTCACAGGCTGCTTCCCACACTCTTCACATGTCTTCTAGTCATTCTTGTCCTTTCTGGCCTTCATTTCAAAATCTACTGAATCACATCTGCCAGGACTTAAGACCACTCCTCTGTCCCATCTTTCCATATTTTTCACTCCTTTGTTTCCATCCTGCCATATTTTATCCTTCTCATTCCTGTTTGCCTGCCTGGTTTTTAATCTACGACTTTCCCTGACTTCTGTTATTAGTAGAGAATAATGATAGATATTTGAACAATGTGATTCTTATTTGTCCTTTCTCATATAAGGGGGTGGGGAGTGGGTCAAGGGACCCAGTCTGCTGCTTCCCTTTCCCCTTCCCCAGCCCAGGTATAAGAGAATCACAGTGGGCCCAGAGCCAGGAAGTGTAAAATAGACAGTAAGGAATTTTCTTACTGCCCCACAACAACAGGGTCACACAGGATAAGGTTTTTATTATGTAAACGAAATGTGTTTACCCCTTGTGATCCCTTTATGATGTGGAACTTCTCTGATTGAATCTAGAAGGAGACAGCTTATGGTTTGCAGAGAAAATCAGTGCCCTTAAGCGCCCTTTGGGCCTTTATATAAAAATAACAAGCCAGTTCTGGAGTTTAGGATTCCAGGATAGGGAGAGCTTTGTGGAGGCAGCCTCCAAAGAAGAGGAAAGAACTTTTTCCCCTTCCTCCTTCCATCAGCAACAACATTGGAGCTACTAAGAACAGTAGCAGATAATGCATTCAGCCTGGAGCAGAGGCCTGACGCTGATATCAGAGAAACCTTTAAGGAATGTGACCCTCACCCCCAACCTTTCATCAAGTGAAGTGCCTCCGCTGTTGGACTCAAGAAAGGAGCCAACCTGCGAGCCCAGCTCAACGTCTTCCCCCCCACACTCACCAGAAAGCATCCCCAAGTGGAGCTGGGGGATGAGCTTACGAAAAGAGAAAGCATTCTAGTAGTGCAACTTGTGCATTTTCCTTTACCATGGGCATATCTAATGTGTGTGCCTCGCTGCCGCTATAAGGCACGTGTAAGTCATCTCTTCCAGTGAACATTGTGCATCTGTGGGAGAATGAACTTCAAAAACGGGGCGGGGGGGAGAGGAAGGGATGTTTTAGACCAACTGTTCTTATGTCTTCTTAGTAAATACCTTTGGCAATAGTTAATTAAGGCTGCTCTGCTGGCCAATTATTAATGGGGAGCATTGGTGTTAAAAAGACAGCCTTAGAGGGTTACGCCTAGGATGGGATTGGCAGTTGCTTCTCTGGAGACCCGAATTGTGAATGTGCCAGTGTGAATGCAGGTTGGTAGCATAAGCCAGAGGGAGTATTTTCACCTGGTTTCAATTTCTGTCTAAACCTACAGCTACATCAGACTTCAGCTAAACCTGGAGAAGGCTGAGAAGGGGGTAGAAGGAAAGGGTGTAGAGGAGATAGTGGTCTTTGTTTTTTTCTTTATTCCCAAAGCAAATTACCTTTCTGAAAGCACGGTTCCTTCCCCAGTGTTGTTTTCCTGATCCCACGTGGACTCCTCTGGCTTCTTATTTGCTGCTTTTTAATTTAAATGAGAGTTTCCTGCTGAGCCTCTTGATTCCGTACTTCAGGGCTTGTCAATTTTCTGGCTTTGAACTTTGAACTTGCTTTGATCTGTTGATCCTATGTGCCTGATTTTGTACCCACATCATGCAGGCTTTAATCCATGTAGCACATCCCCCACCTCCATCCACTCTTCCCTTGACTCTCTCACAGTTTGATGGATTAGCACAGACGGCTAATGACCTGTTAATCTTCTAAATTCCCAGCACAATACACTAGCTTTTCAGGACCTTTTTCCACACTCCAGATTCACTGTTGTTGTATCCAGCTCTTTGTGACCCCATTTGGGATTTTCGCGGCAGAGATACTGGAGTGATTTATCGTTTCCTTCAGCTCATTTTTATAGGTGAAGAAACTGAGGCAAACAGGGTTAAGTACAGGGTCACACAGCTAACAAGTCTGAGGCCAGTTCTGAACTCATAGAGAGGAGTCTTCCTGACTTCAGACATGAGTTCTACGTACTGTATCGCCTGGCTGCCCCCAGATTCACTCTAGTACTAATATATTCCCGTGTCTGGTGAGTTCCCTTTTCTCTTCTCTGTCTTGCCTTCTAGCCATGCACAGTAACAGAAGGCACATTGGCTTTAGAGTTGAGAGTTCCTAGATTCAACAGCCACCTCTGATGTTTAATACCTGTGTGACCCTGGGCAAATCACTTAACATCCCTGAGCCTCAGTTTCCTTAACTGGAAAATGGTCAGACTAGTTGACCTCCGAGGTCCAGCTCTGTGACCCTGGCCTCGGCTCTTCCCTTTGTACCCATATCTCTCTCTCACTGCCTTGTGTGATGACTGTGTCAATGTCACTGTATGCATAATGCTGAATATGGACATTAATTGACACTGGTTAGATGAAAACAGTAGTAGGCCTCATTGCTACAAAGATGATAAAATAACAGCTTAGCTCTGAAAATTTTGATTTTCCTTCCTGCTGTCATTATTACCATCCCTGTCAGTCTTTGAAATTATAATCTTGCTTTCTTGACATGAATTTCTGCCTACATTTCCAGTTGTACATCACTGCACCCAAGGTAGCCGACTAAAGTGAATTTTATTTCTCTGTCAGTGATGATCCTTTTAGTTGCCTGTGTAATTGGATGGGTAGAGATTGGTATGTGACTTATCACTGTGCAATCTTATTGTAAGCCAGTAATTCTATGGCATTTTTGTAAAGCTTTTCTGGTGAGTGTGCTGCTAAGAACCCCTGAGGCAGCAGATTGTAGTTGAAAAGATGGCCAGACTCAAAGCCAGGAGGCCTGAACTCTGGATCTGACTCTCCCACTAACCAGCTCTCACTTTCCTCATCTAGAAAATGGTTGTGTGGAAACAGATATCTCTAATTCCCTTTCAGTCCTAAAGTTCTATGATTCTGAAATGGAGTGCTTTACGGGAGAGGTTTGGGAGGATAGTTTTGTAGAGAAGCAGAAATTAACCTTCACTTTGCTTCTGTTTGTGTTCCCTCGATGCTTCATCAATCCTATCAGAAAGGGACTGTATAAAAAAGGCTTCTATAGGAAAGGGGCAATAGTACTAAGCATGGAACTCCATTCTGTTGATTACCACTCGTAATGATGATTAGTGATCAGAATGGATTTGACAGGGAGCAAGGAGTCTGATTTATGCTTTCAGTCTTTAATGTAGTTGTTTGAAGATAATGGTGAAATTCTCTAAGCGATCACATTGATGAAATAGATACCAGAGAGCTTATCCTCCAACTTTTCCCAAAGTTTTCATACAGAAAGGCAAAGATAAACTTCAGGCCAGTTTTCTCTCATGCTCTTTTTTTCCCATCTGACCAGAAAACCAAAAACATCATATTAATAATCATTAACTGTTTCCTATGTGTTAGAGCCAGTCTGAGTGGATCCAGTTACAATAATAATAGTATATTTTCCATTTGTATAGCAGTTTATAAAGCAGTTTTTTGAGTGTTATTTGACTTAAGCTTTATAACCATCCTGAGATGAGAAGCAGAGAAAGCAAGTAGCTTCATTCAACTTAATCTCAATTAGTTTAAGTGACTTGCCCAAAGTAACATAAAAAATAATTTATAGAGCATTCACTATGTGCCAGTCACTGTGCTAAGCACTTTACAGTTACTAATTCATTTGATGCTCACAACAATACTAGAAGGATTATCAACCCCATTTTACAGATGAGAAAACCAAGGCAAACAGAGACCAGTCCAGAGTCACCCGGCTAGTAAGTGTCTGATGTCATATTTGAACACCAGTGTTCCTAATTCCAGACCCAAAGCTGTAAAAACAAGAAAAGTAGGACTCAAATTCAGGTCTTTTGAGTAACTGTGAGTCCATACTGTCTTTATGTAGCATACATTTAGTGCTAGGATTTGAAAAATTACTCTAATTAACAATGATCAAGAGACCATACCAGGAACTTTGGTAATCTGCCCTTCATTCACATGAATGTTGTAAGAATAGAAGAGATAGTATACATGGAACATGTTCATGTCTCCCAGAAAAATGGAATTATATTATTTCTATTCTTTCTCTTCTTCCCTTTCCTCAACCACTTACTCTATAGTGAGATCTACTCACCTAATTAATAATTAATTTATGTTTTTGAGAAACTTTTGCCACAGTTAGCTAGGCATTAACTAAATCTTGGGCACTTTTTCAAGGTCTTAAAAATATATCCGTTATTTAAATAATTTCTTTTCATTCTTTAATTTTCCACATAATTTCTAGTATTTAGGAATTCCCAAACATTCCTGTGATGGCCCTTTGCCTTTCTCTTTGCTTCTAATCCTTTCCCTAGGGAAGCTGTTTCCTGTTCTCTTCATCTAGGTCATCAGGAACCCAGACCACATTTTTTAAAAATAGCTTAACAACAAATAAAAACCCTTTACTGACTCTTCCCACTGATAACTTGCTTAATGTTAGCCTTTGGAACATTGATCTGGTTATTTAAACTGTGTTTTTCTCAGAGGAAAAAATGTTAAGTTCTACTTAGCCTTCCCTCCTTATTGTGTTCTCTACTCCCTATATCCCCTCAAAAAAAACCTTAACAAAAACAACAATTTTTTAAAAGCCTTAAGTGCTTTTATCACAATTGGAATAGAAATTTATTTCTTCTAAGAAAAAGAAATCAAAAATCCATCCTGTAATTCAGTCCTGTTACATTGCAGATTTTTTAGAACTTTCAATATAAGATAAAAAAAACAACAACAACAAAAAAAACCCAACTGCATTCAGCTACTGGTATTAAGAAAAATGATTCCTGAGAATATACCTCGTATAGAGTTTAGCACATTGTCAGGACTCAGTGAATGATCTCATTTGTAGTGATTCATTCATTCTAGCCTGGATACAAAATGAAGGAATATATACCCAGGAGCTGCTATTTCTTCTGAAATATTCAATCCTGTTTTCTGGTTTTCATTTCTGAATTCACCCACAATGTTCTTGTTCCCAATAACCACTGTGTGGCATAGAGTAAAAATTACCATTTTAAATTTCTTATTGTTTTGGGATTTTGTAATTTTGTTCATTTTTGTAAAGGGATTAATGTAATACAAGCAATATCATTATCTGAGATGGCTTATTCAAGGTTGTAATTAAACATTTCTAAAATATCCTTCTTGCAGTGAATAGGGAAGAGTTTCCCTGGATGAAAAAAGGGGAATCCTCTTCACAAGGTAGCTAAAGTAATCAAAATTAAATCCATGTTTTTAATTACAATATGAAATTAAAAGTTGACTCATTACCTGACCCAAACTCCTCAACCAATGTCAAAAAATAAATTTCCAATTTAACTCCTTAATTTGCTTTATGTTTTTGGTTAGCTCTGACGTTAGAATGAAAGATTAGCATAAATTGGCCATCATAGAAAGCAGTCTATAGGTGCTGGCTGGTAAGATGAGTAGTTAATGATCTTCCATCAATTTCTTACATAGTATCTAGCCCTCTATTTTCCCCCAACTCCAAACACGATATTCTATGTTTTTATTTTCTTTAGTACCTTCACAGTAAAAACTCTGAAAATTTATAAAACTTACTGGAAGTTGTGCTGCACAGAATTATTTTTTTCCAGTGTTGCGATTTATTCTAAATGAACTAGTAGAGATAAAAAACAGTTAAATATAAAGTTTCAGTTGCGCACAGAAATACCCTATGCTCAGTATAAATATTCATTCACTCCTGCCTTCAGCTCCTTCCTGTTGCATCAACACTTGGTTGCTAAATGGTTTTTTATCTGCTCTTTGATGTTTTATTCTGCAGTAATGTTTTTTGTTTGTAATGTAACCACTTCAAGGAAAGAGACTATATTTATTCAACTTTCTTTGTATTATGGGCTGCATGGCATCACATATATTTTGACCATTTATACTATTTGAAAACTGTGGTGATAAAAGAAAATTCATTTATATATTTATTGCCAATTCACTCATTAAAGGTAACAGCTTGATCAGAGGTGAACCCCATTCTCATTTTCCATTATGCCCCTCTTTGAATCCTCTGCTGCAGTAAAACTAGTTAGGATCTCAATCTGCCCAAAACCTTTATGTATTCTCACCTCATTCCTTTGTTCATGATCTCTCACTACTACTACTACTACTACTACTACTACTACT
>JAQQSW010019690.1:0-11000 GCA_028646575.1 Pseudocheirus occidentalis
GACCCGCTCTTCTCCTCCCCAGTTAGCAAAATCCACTGACCTTTCTCTTAGCCTTTTTTTCTTCTGGCCTGATAAATGTGGTAATTGTGCCTCCAGTGCAGCCGTTCTGCTCTCCTGCAGCCGCGGTTCCCTGCCCGATGCCCCAGGGCCTGAGCCGGCTGGGGTTTCAGCCGTGGGTCCCAGACTGCTGCGAAGAGCCCCGCCTGCTGCGCTGCCTGTAGTGCTTTCTGTCTTGTGGAGAGTTTTGGAGCTTGAAAATCTGTTTAGCGTCCCATTTTCTGAGTTTTTTAGTGTGTTTGTATGGGAGCTGTGGTGCTTTGCTGCTTCTACGCCGCCATCTTGGCTCCGCCCCGATTTTCAAGTATTCTTGATGAAAAGCCCAGAACTGAACAGAAAAATTTGACTTTCAAATACAAGAAGCAAGCAAAGAATGAAAAGGTAAACAGGTAAGAGAAACCACAAGGAACTTTTTGCATAAGAAAATGATAATTGTAACTCATGAGACATTTCTCACTGTGAGGATAGTTTGATGGGAATATATATGTATGTGTGTATGTGTGTGTATGTATGTGTATGTGTATATATATGTATATATACACATACATACATATATATGTACAGGTGGATGTGTGTATATGTGTATGTGTGAGCATATGTGTGTGCATGTCTGCATACACAGGGGACACAAGATGAGTTGAAAATAAAGGGATGATATCTAAAAAATAAAATTAAGATGCAAGACAGGAATATATTGGAAGGAAGAGAAAGAGAGAGATAGAATAGAATAAATTATCTCATGTAAAATAGGCAAGAGAAAGCTATTACAATGGAGGGAAGAGCAGGAAGGTGAAAGGGAATGAGTAAACTTTACTCTAATTAGATTTGGCTTAAGGAGGAAATAACATACCTACTCAGTTGTGTATCTTACCCTACAGCAAATGGGGGGGAGGCAAGGGAATAAGAAAGGAGCTGATAGAAGAGAGGGATGATTGGGGGAGAGGGTAGTTAGAAGCAAACATTTTTGAAAAGGGACAGGGTCAAAGGAGAATATAGAACAAATGGGGGTGGAATAGGATGGAGGGATATATAGTTAGTTTTTCACAATAAAACTGTTGGGAAATGTTTTGCGTAACTACACATGTACAACCTATATTGAATTGCTTATATTCCCAGTAGGGGTGGGTGAAGAGGCAAGAAGAGAGACTATCTGGATCTCAAAGTTTTCAAAACTAATGTTAAAATTGTTTTTACATGCAACTGGGAAATTAGATGTATGGGCAATGGGGTATAGGAATCCACCTTGCACTGTAAGAAAGTAATGGCATAGGGATGGAGGAGGACATAAGGGAGAGTAGAATTGGAGAAAGAGTATTTAGTACACTTGACATCTTGGGGTGGGGATAACGGAAGAGATGGGGAGAAATGTATAGCTCTAAATGTTGTGGAACTGAATGGTGAAAACTAAAATAAATAAATGTTGAAACAATACATTGCATTTTGCCAAAAGGTTTTGATTTAATCAATGTACGAACACAAAAAAGTAAATGATATTCAACTAGATTTTCTCTTCTCCCATATTCTATATCTTAAAAGCCCTTGATGTCATTACTTATTCTCTTCTCCTTTACTCCCATATTTGTTGTGACTGTGACTCTTCTGTTCCTCAAGAGAAAACCCATACTTATATTATTGTTCCTATCCCTTATAGTTTTCTTCAATAAAAGATTGCTGTTGCTTTTTTTTGTCATTTGTTCCTGAAAAGGGCCATGGCATCAGGAAGAGGATTTGTGAATTATTTTAATTCATGTGAGTGAGGGCTGTGAAAAATCACCAGTCCCACTTTCTCCTCTGGAACCATTTGGATCCAGTGGCAAGATATAGATCAGGATAACTGGTGATGGCCCTGGATGCAGTGAGAGACTTGGGCCTTTATGTAGAAGCAGCTAAGCCTTGTGTTATCTTGATCATGTTTCAAAAATATTTGAATTACTTGTTTCTGCATACTTGCAACACTTTCTCCTTGACCTGGGAATTCTGTAATTTGTCTACAATATTCCTAGTAATTTTCTTTGTGGGGTCTTTTCCAGGAGGTGATCAGTGAATTCTTTCATTTTCCATTCCACCCTCTGGTTCTAGAATATCAGGGCAGTTATCCTAGATAATTTCTTGAAAAAATGATGTCTAGGCTCTTTTTTTAATCATGACTTTTAGGTGGTCCAATAATTTTTTCAATTATCTCTGCTGGACCTATCTTCCAGGTCAGTTGTTTTTCCAATGAGATATTTCACATTAACTTCAATTTTTTTTTCATTCTTTTAGTTTTGGTTTATGTCTTGAGTTCTTAAAAAGTAATTCATTTCCATTTGCTCCATTCTAATTCTAAAGGAATTATTTTCCTCAATGAGATTTTGGACCTCCTTTTCCACATGGCCAATTCTGCTTTTAAAAATATTCTTCTCATTAGCTTTTCAGATCTCTTTTACCTTTGGGGATAGTCTATTTTTAAGATGATATTTTCTTCAGCATGAGTCTCCTTTAGCAAGCTGTTAACTTGTTTTTCATAATCTTCTGGATTCATTCCCATTTCTCCTCTCATTTTTCCCCTACTTCTCTTACTTACATTTTGAAATCTTTTATGAGCTTTTCCATGGCCTGTGACCAATTCATATTTTTCTTGGAGTCTTTCAATGAAGGAGTCTTAACTTTGTTATCTTCTACTGGTTGTATGTTTTGATCTTCCTTGTCACCAAAGTAAGATTCTCTAGTCTAATTGACTGTTTTTTTTTTCTTCTATTTGCTCATCTTGCCTATTAATTACTTGACTTTTTAGCTCTTTGTTAAGATAGGACTTTGCTTCCAGAATGGAGGGCAAATTGGTCAAAGCTTAATGGGTTTTATGTAGCTGTTTTCAGAGATACTTCGAGGGACCTATAAATTTTCAGCTTTTCCAAGGTTGTATGATCAAAGTATAGGTGTTTACTCCTTTCCTGGTGTGTCCTCTAGTCTGAGTGAGCACAATAGATGTACAGTTCTTTTCTGCTTTCAGACTCTGAGTCTGAGAGGATTCCCTCTCCACTGCTGCTACAAGCTCTGTCATCTCAACACTTCTCCTCACCACAGGACCACCACCCAGGATTGTGACCCAGATCCAAGCATGGGCAAAGCAAGAAAATTCTGACTCAGCCTTAGAAAATAGATACCTGCAATCCCACCATGTGATCAGTTGCTTGATCCCCCAACCATCTGTTGCCTAAGAGCTCCAGAAGCAGCTGCCACTATTTCTGCCCTGGGGCTGGGGTCAGACTGTGTTTTTCTCTCACCCAGGACCAACAGATCTTTCCCAATGACTTTCTAAGTTGCCTTCGGTGCTTGTGGGTTGAGAAGTCTAAATACTCCCACAGTTGCCTTTGATTCAGTCCCCTGAGGCCTACTCTGGCCAATTCCATGCTGGTACAGCCCCCACTGGATGACGTATCTCCTAACCTGGTGAAATACACCTTTCCTGTTAACCTTCCAGATTGCCTTAGACTGGAAATTTGTTTCATCCTATCATTTTGTGCATTCTGTTACTCCTGAATTTTTTTAGAGTTGTTTTTTACTGGTATGTGGAGGAGTTTGGGGGGAGTTCAAACAAGTCCCTGCCTTTACTCTGCCATCTTGGCTCCACCCCCTAGCCTGAGTGCTCTTCACCTCTTATGTAAACAATTTATTTGGCTCCTAATTGGTCTCCCTGCATCATATCTCCTCACTTTTTTTTTTTGCCTTTTTTGGGTTGGGCAATTGGGGTTAAGTGACTTGCCCAAGGTCACCTGGCTAGTTTTTTTGTTAAGTATCTGAGGCCGGATTTGAGCTCAGGTCCTCCTGATTCCAGGGTCAGTGCACCACCTAGCCTCCCATATCCTCACTTTTAAGTTAACTTCCATATAGTTACTTAAATTATATGCTTAAAACATATCTGAGCAAATAATTCTCTTACTCCTGAAATTTTGGGGATTGCCTACATTCTCCAGTATAAAGTGAGAACTCCTCTGGCATTTAAAGTTCTATCTTTATGACCTTGTTAACCATTACTCTTTCACAATCTTCTTTGCAGCAAAATTAGTTTATTAGATGATATTGTAGTTCTTATCTCTAATTGTCCTCCTTCCTTGAATGCACTACTTTTTCATGACTATTTTTCAAAATCTCTAATCTTCCAAGTTCAGATAATGTGTTGATTGCTTCATTCGTAAGAATCTTATTTGAATTCTCAGGTAACTGGTGCCCTTTCTGGTCTTCCTTTGCTGTTTTAAAAATTATTATGGCAAGATGGTTATATATGTAATCTTTAAGGCAATAATGCCTACATTCAAATTCCACCCTTTATTGAGAGGCAATTGGAGTTAAGTAACTTTCCCAGGATCACGCAGCTAGTGAATTTCAAGTGTCTGAAGTTGGACTGGATCTCAGGTCCTTCTGACTTCAGGACTTCTATCTACTGTGCCATTTATCTGCCCCACAAATTCTACCTCTTCCACACTCTGTCTGTGTTACCATGGATAAGTCATTTGACATCTCAGTGCTAAACATGACTCCGTAAGAATTTAAGTTTTGGAGAAATTGCCTATCTGTATTTGTCCTTACCCAGGAAAAAATAAAATTCCACCGAAAATGACATTTCACCTTTGAGGTGAAACCAATTGCCTAAAGAATTTTTTACCTTTTGGGGGGAGGGCAACTGGGGTTAAGTGACTTGCCCAAGGTCATCTGGCTAGTTTTTGTGTTAAAGAAAAAAAAGGAATAAATTGTAGAATCAGGATTCCAAACCAGGCCTTTGAATTTCAAATCCATATTTGAAATTTTATTACTCCACCTGCCATTGTCAGCCTTTCTGTATTTCTACATTTAGTTACATTTGAATTCACTTGAGCAACAGAATATATAATCTGTTTCATTCTCAAATTTTTTCCTTCTTTGTACAACCTACCAGAGTTTTCACTATACTTAAATAGCTTTTAAGAAACCATAATTACATCTACACAAAAAGGAAGAATCAAAGAAGCACTTTACTGGAGACTCAAGCTATAAATGAAGATCTGTTGTATCATAGTAAAAGATATATGTGGAGAGCTACCAAACTTTAAAGCATTTTCTGTTATTGTTATTTCTATTTTTGTTTAATTCAAGTCTCGTGTTCTTATTTGAAAAACTTTTTTGTCCACTATTTTATTGTTAGATAGAGCATCTAGTTTTATGTCACTTGAGTTGTCATTATTTTTAATTTGTGGAATTTATTTATTAACAGATCAAATTCTTATGAAATAAAATTGTATAAGGAATTTTTCTTCCTCCTGGCTTTAAATATACATATGTGTGTGTGTGTGTTTGTATGTGTGTGTGTATGTGTGTGTATGTATATATCACATCCAACTGTATTTTTGCTTTATATATGTTGAGTTTGAATATGAAGCTTCTAAACAGATTTTTATTCAGTTGTTATTTTATGCCTGTGGGTCACAAAGCTGTAATATTTTAATAATAAAAAGTTAGAATTATTCAGAGGGCAATTAAGAAGCACATGGTAGTAGTGAAAGGCCTATGACACTGAACACCTAAGGAACTACAAAAGAGAAAAGTAGGAAGGGATATCATGCACGAATTTTATGATAGAATAAAGAAGTCCTTTGCCAAGGGCTAGAAATAATTGATGAAAAGCCCATGAGTTTTACTTGTACCTTAAAAAAATCAGGGAAAAAAATTGTAAAGGCCATCAAGGAATTGTGAGCCTTATGCTCCATGATGGACATATAGGAGGGAAGGGACACATGTGTAGCACATTAAGGGCAGATATGGAGGAGCAGTTACATCAATTAGATCATATGCCGTTTTCATATTTTTTTACATTATTCAGTGGCTGTTTTAACAATACTTCTCTGTACTTTCAAGAGTTACTTGATTCAAAGTTATAAATCAGATCTATGGCTACTTGACTAGAATTTGTTATTTTGAATTAAAATTTTGCTTTCTTTGTATTAAAAGACATAGAAGTAAAAATAACTGGTACATTAATTTTAAAATGTTGCTCATTAATGAGAAAACTAAAAAAAATGAAGTGCCTCCTTTTTTCCTGAATATCTCTTCTCAAAGTAATTTTTAACTTTAATTTCTTTGTAATAATTTAGTACACATATTCATTTTATAATTATGTTAAAAATTTCTGCAACTACTCAGAATTTTTTCCTACTTCTGGCTGAAGTTAAAGAATTTGCACACATGCATACACACACTTCAGAAAATACATATTCATTATAGGATCATGGACTTAGAGTGGAAGGAGCCTCAGATATTGACATGTGCTGGAGCAAGTTCAAATTGCATAGGCAGAACCAATAGTTAAATTTTAAGTGTGAGCATAAACATCTTAAAAATCAGCAAACATAATAAATGAGGCCTTAATTTATTGTCTTTTCAGTTGTCTAGGCTTAAGAAAGTGGTAGAGAAAATGTTGATAATGTCAATTAAGTTTAAAAGTGTATTAAGCATAGAAGAGCTAATGGTAAAATTTCAGTATGCCCCTCCCCATAAACTATCCATTCCACTACCCCTGGCCATTTCACGGATAAGGAAACTGAGAATCAGGGAGTTTAAGTAACTAGTCTGAGTTCACATGGGTATTGTGTGTTAGAAATATGAATTAAATCTACGTCCTCTGACATCAAAGTCAAGAGCTTTCCATGGCATCTTGTTATATGTGTAGTCAGTTTGTTCATATACATCCACATTCACATCCATATGCAAACTTTTATATTCCTTTGATTTTCCATATTTACATAGTATTTTCTCTCAAGTTTAAAGCTCCAGTCTTTACCAAATTTAAGCTCTCAAAAATACTAGGACTATAGTCAGCTTGATAAAGTACAGACAAGAGTATAATATAACACTATGTCTTTTTGACTTTCCATAACTTCCTTAATATTTCTAATCTCTATTTTATTTTTTCCTGGGTAAGGACAAATACAGATGGGCAATTTCTCCAAAACTTAAATTCTTAGAGTCATGTTTAGCACTGAGACGTCAAATGACTTATCCATAGTAACACAGACGGAGTGTGGAAGAGGTAGAATTTGTGGGGCAGCTAAATGGCACAGTAGATAGAGGTCCTGAAGTCAGAAGGACCTGAGATAAAGTCCAACTTCAGATACTTGAAATTCACTAGCTGTGTGATCCTGGGAAAGTTACTTAACCCCAATTGCCTCTCAATAAAAGGTGGAATTTGAAAGATAATGTGTCCATACCTAGTTCCAAAAATATAAAACACTGGAGATTTTAAGATTCTCTCTCTCTCTCTCTCTCTCTCTCTCTCTCTCTCTCTCTCTCACACACACACACACACACACACTCACACATACACACATGTTGGTAAAGTTGATTAATTGCATAGATCATTAAAAATTATGCATAATTTAAACTCATATGACATGAGAAACTATTTAGGTGGGTCATGATATAAAATATACAAGACAGATTGTGGAATATAGATTGTATTTTTAAAAAATCACTTGGGGAAAAGAAAATATTGTTGTTTTTATCTTGTACACTGTATTCTTAATGAGTGAACTGGAAGTCTGTGAAGAATGTATATTTCTGTACTAAAACTTAGGATATTAACAAAAAGTTGGATTTTTTATTCTAATTTTTTTCTAATTTTGAAGCATATTCCCATTATTCCAATGAGGATAGATTCGTATTAAAACTCCAACCCATTTTAGTCTTTGTAATGAGCCTAAAATAGCTGCCAGCTTGCAGTGCTGGAATTAATGATAATTAAATGTAACACAAAATGTATTTCCATATTTTGTATTGCTCAAATGATTTCATCTCAGATGTAGTATGATTCTTTTTAGAGATGACTACTTCTATTTAATCTCTTTTCCAATTTTAATTTGAATTTCATATTGTTCCTGACTGTTTAATGAATATTTTGGGAGATGGCCATAGTGTTGTTAATTATACCAGAGACTGAGTATAATTAATTCTTTTGGACCCAAAGTCAGCTAGTTAATCGATTTTGGATGAAACTGGAGATTAAACACAGATAGTTCACTTCTTCCTTCATTCATTTTAATTTTTCCCTCTTTCAATTCAATCAGATTGCTTTGGGAAGTCATTGCTGGCAAATCAATTTGTGGAGACATTTTGGACACTATCCAGTTGTTAATAGATGGATGATCCTTTTGGTCCAGGCACCTTGCTATTGATTCATGGGGAGAAAAAAGAGAATAATGGTTAATTTTGGTTCTTTAAAAGTAAACCCTGTTAAGCACTATTGGTAATTCTTATATAAGTGGTTCTTAAGTGCCTGCCAACAACAAGGCCATTAAGTGTCAAATAAAAAGGGAAATTGTGAACTATTTCTAAAGATAAAGAAAATCACAAAAGATAAAGGTCAGAGTGATATGTAAGACATACTTCTTCTAGTCAAGTAATGGACCAATGTAGAAAATCTGATTTGGAAAATAACCTACCATTCTCAATCTTATAAAAGAAAATCCATTAACATTCAAGAAAACCCTTGTGTTATTTTCAATAATATAGATAATGATGTAGTTGAAATCATTCCTATCAATCAAGCCTCAGAGACTCTAAAAACTGCCAAAGAAGACAATGGAGAAATTCCAAGACAGGGAAGGGCCTTTTCCCCCTTTAATTAAAGAAATTTGGGGATTTTTTTCATTTCTTACTTACAGGAAAACATTTCTGTGTTGCAGTTTTAGCATCCTATAACTTAGATCACCTTTAACATTTATTCTTCTTTATAAAAATAACTATTCATAGTGCTGGACACAGGTAGGAATGCAATTGTATTGGTCAAATAATAGGCTTTTAAAATGACATAGGACAGCTTGAGGATATCAATTTACTGTTATTTGCTACAATAAAAACTGAGGCCCTTTCTAACATATTTCTCATACAATGGTATTTTCATTATTCACGGTACATCTGTTAGCTTTGCCATTTTCAGACTATGTCAGCATACTCTGGCACAACTTAAATAGCTACATAATCACAGCCTGATTATTGATATAATCCCCCATAATCTGACCAATGATTTCTGAGTCACACCACTTGCCTTTACTAATGAGGGCATTACTTTAGTTGGGTAATATGAAAGGTACATTTTCAACAACTATTGCTTTTTATACTTAGAAAGTCCATTGACTATCATTCTATGAATTCAAACCTCTGCATGTTCAAATGTCATTGCTATACACTGAGAAAGCACGAAAGTATTCAACCCATGAAGCTATCAAAGTATTGTTTTTATTTTTGACAAAAAATGGAATCCAGTTAGAGAGATAGATGGGAGGTGGGGATAATTCTATAAAATATAATTACATTTTAGAATATAATGCAAATAAGCTTGAAATTTATTCTTCAAATAAATGCTTTCATGATTCTTCCATATGTAAGAAAACAATTTCCCTAAAAGTGATTTGGATTAATTTCTATTTACTTAATTTTAATCAACTGCTTTTGATTTTGTTTACTGCATTAATCTTATCTCTAAGTATCAGTTTAAATTATAATATACTTTGTTTCTATGCATTCATACAAGACTGATAATCAAATACTTAATAATTATTTTTTGAGTTCTTTATAAAAAATTGCAATTCTGACTCACTCTAAGAACTTTTTTATAATTAAAGCGGTACAACAATGGAAGAGACTACCTGGAATGAGTGGCTGATTAGCACTATACCATCACTATGAATAAAAAAAAGCTTCACGAATACTCACTGGCTATATTGGATGTGGGATTCATGATTCAGATAAAGGATGTATTAAATGATCTTTATTGCCTTGTTGTGATGTCACCATGTAATGTCATATAACAATGTCTGATTACACCCAGGAAACAATCTTTATAGTATGTAGGACAGTCTCACCTTGAATATGCTCTGATCAGACTTGATTTGGATATTATATTCAAATGTGTATACCACATTTTGCAAATGATCCTGGAGGACAGAATTAGCTTCCCATCCATTATCTCTGACTCTTATCAAGTTATCTACAATCATCTTTTTTGGTCATATATTCATCCTTCATTTCTTCTTTGTTATTTTCTGTGAACTAAAAACATCTACTATGTGCTTTCTTTTCCATTATTCTCTTTCTGGTACTCATTATTTATTTTTCATAGAGCATAGCATTACGTAATTTTCATGTATTCATATAATGGCACTGGTAGAATATTGCTATAAACAGTTCTAATTCTGGAAGTAATTTGGGAGGGGGTGCATTAAGGAATTTTGCTATTTTCAAAAGCAACTCAGATAATCTTCCAAATACTTAATTCTGAGCCCAACACTTGAGTTATTTGCAATGCTTCCCCTATAACATTTGTTTTGAAAATGAAAATTTGTTCTAATGAAATTGATATTTTGGAGAATTCTTTGAGTATAATGGAAATTTTGGTTATGTGTGAATTTGTCCTTGAGAAACAGTGATACAATACAAAAAAATATATCAGTTTAGAAATTACTCATAAGCTCCAATTCTTCCAACACATATCCACAAACAAACTTCAGATTTTTTGAAGGTATGTCATATTTATTACATATTTTTGGTGGAATAGTATTTATGGAGTTTTACCCTTCCACCTCCTTTACTTTATACTATGGTCAAAGGACCCTGCTCAGAATTTGTTAGTCTGTGAATCATCCCTGTGGAAACTTGGGTGAGTAGGAGCCTGAAGCCAGTATACAGTATAATATATTGTAGTTTTTATGTAATTATTTAAAATTTAACATGTAGAAAACTGTTACTTTTTCTTACTTTATTTTTTAAAAAATACTCATTCATGAAGTTTTTGAGTGTTGTGTCCATAACCTCATTTTCTTTTTTTTCTTTTTTTTTCTTTTTTTTTATTAACTTGTTTGTTCACTTTTAGGTTACAAGATTCTGTTCCATAGTCACTTCAGTTATAGATTTTTCTCCCCTTCCTCCCCATCCCCCAC
>JAQQSW010019691.1:0-11000 GCA_028646575.1 Pseudocheirus occidentalis
CTTGGACCTTTCTCTAGGCACTGAGAATTTAAACGATTTGTTCAGCGTCACACACCAAGTTCCTGAGAGAACCACAATTTTCTACATAGTGGCTATACGGTCAACAGAGTCTTTAGAGTTTGCAGGGACATCCGAAGTTTCATAGTGCTGAAGTAGAAAGGGGTCCCAGACACCATTTGGTCCAACTTCCTCTTTTCACAATTGAGCAAACTGAGGCCTGGGCAGCTAGATGATGCAATGGGTTTGAGGCCCAGAATCAGGAAGACTCATGTTCCTGAATTCAAATCTGGCCTCAGACGCTTACTAGGTGTGTGACCCAGGGCAAGTCACTTAACCCTGTTAACTTCAGTTTCTTCATCTGTAACACGAGCTAGAGAAGGAAATAGAAAACCCCTCCAGTATCTCTGCCAAGAAAACCCCAAATGGGGTCAGGCAGCGACAGACAGGACTGAAAATGACTAAACAACAACAAACTGAGGCCCAAGAAAGTTAGGCAACTTGATCCAAGTCAAGCAGGTCATAAGCTATCAGAGGCAGGATTTGAACCCAAGACTTCTGATGCCAGAACCAGTCTTCTTTCCATTATACTACATTGATGAGGAAGCTGAGGCCTAGGAGGTTCTCTGATACTAACCCAGTGCCATTTTCCACTCTACCACACTAGTTTCTCAGCTAACTTCCTTGAAAGAAGTGAAGAAAGACAATTTTAGAAACCAGGGAATTGTAGTCTTGTTGCTGTTGCTGAGTCAATTCCGACTCTTTATGACCCCATTTGGAGCTTTCTTGGCAGAGGTACTGGAGTGGTTTGCCATTTCCTTCTCATTTTACAAATGAGGAAACTGAGGCAAACAGGATTAAGTAACTTGCCCAGGATCAAACAGCTAGTAAGTATTTGAGGTCAGATTTGAACTCAGGAAGAGGAATTTTTCGGACATGAGGCCTGGCATTCTATGCACTGCGCCACCTAGCTGCCAATTAACTGTACAGTAACTTAATAGAGATCATTACAGAGAGTGCCAAGACTGAAATGATCATTTTCTGCCAGGAAAGCCAACAAAGAGACATTCAGACCCACTACAAGATAATTCTCCCTCCTGGGCAATATCCTCCTGTTTTAGTTCCCAGAGATTCCAACCTGGGCTCTCCATGTCATCCGATGAACCTTCCCAACTTCAGCAATGTTAAAATAAATTGTACCTAACTGCTGCTACTACCTTTTAAAATAGATTTAACACTATCTCTGATCACAACCTGCTTGTCAAACTGTTCTTTGTATGGGGATTACTAACCACATAATCAAATTAGGGGGAGATTTTTTTAAGGATGTCTAGAGAATTCTCCTCTAGCAACCGTAGACCAGGGCAAAAGCACCTAGCTCATTTCTGAAGCCTGGCCATATTTTCAGAAGAATGGATTCAGTGAATGATGCTTTTGTTCTATCCCATCAGAACACAGTTCCCAGAGCAGCCAATACAGTGGCATAATAGCTGACATTTCAGGTTTTTTCTGTTAGGTTAACAGCTGCTGTTTGCATGCCAAACTGCCTTTGGCATTGGCTCATAGTTCACATGCCCTTCTGCCCTGCCTCAATGTCTGGACTTAACATTTCTGAGAACAAAAAAAGGGAGAGTATTAAATGCTGATGTTTCTAATTTGATCATGAAATTCCTAAAGTATCTGGATGAAAGATGAACCAAAATAAATTCAAGAATTGGGGCATAAAGATGAGAGACTGCATACTTCCATCTTCTTGGTAGAGAGGTGGGAGACTATGGGTACAGAATGTTGCATGCTTATTAGGCTTTACTTAATTCCTTTTCTTTGCTTCAAGGAAAAGTTTTATTGAGGAAATATGGTTACTATTGGAATGTGGCTGTCTATAGCCATACTACCCTGAACCTACAAGATCTCATCTGATATTGGAAGCTAAGCAGTGGAAGTTCTGGTTAATACTTGTATGGGATTACACCAGGGAATACCAGGTGCAGTAGGCCTTTTCCTTTTGGGTAGCTAGGTAGTACAGTGGATAGAGCAACAGGTCTGGAGTCAGGAAGACTCATCTTCCTGAATTCAATTCTGACTTCAGACACTTACTATGTGTATGATCCTGGGCAAGTCACTTAGCCTAGTTTGCCTGTTTCCTCATCTACAAAATGAGCTGGAGAAGGAAATGGAAAACTACGCCAGTATCTTTGCCAAAAAAAACTCCAAATGGAGTCATGAAAAATTAGACACAACTAATCAGACTGAATAATAACTGTGGTGTCAAAAGCATTAAAACTTAAAAAAAAGATATACAATGAAAAAGATAGAGAGCCAGTATTCAAGTATTTTACTATGTTGCTCAATTAGCAGCAATGCAAACAGTTGTATGGGGAAAGTTTAGGGAAAACATATGAAAGATGCTCACATGGTGGTAGGGTTTTTTGTTGTTGTTGTTTAAGCAATTGGATAGCTAACCTGTATTCATCTATACATTGTCCAATCACACTAGCTTTGACCATCAGTCAAATAATCTAAATTCTTTAGCTTACATTTTTAACCTCTGAACTCTTTTTTTTTTTGTAAGAATAACCACCCACTGTCATTAGATTACAACATGCAATTTTCTGGAACACTAATCATTCCAATTCCATCCAATGAACTTATCACAAACAAAATACTGTGCTAGATGTCCCAAAAATATCAAGATGAGACTGGTTACTTTCAAAGAATTTTTCTTGTTCCTAGGGTAAGAAATAAGGTTCAAAATCACCCTATGGAAATCACTGAATATTTAGTGGGTTTCTTTTTTTGTAAGTCGAGTGAACTATGTACCAGGCACTGTAGTAAGCCCTAGAAATACAAAGAAAAGTAAAAGAAAGTCCCTACTCTCAAGGAGCTCACAGTCTTAATGGGGAAGATAGAAACAACTAGGTTCAAACAAATATTGTCATTCAGTTGTGTCCAGTTCTTCATGATCTCATTTGGGGCTTTCTTGGCAAAGATATTGGAATGGTTCATCATTTCCTTTTCCCGCTCATTTTACAGATGAGGAAACTGAGATAAAGAGGATTAAGTGACTTGCCCCGGGTCACACAACTAGTAAGTTTCTGAGGCCAGATTTGAACTCAAGAAAATAAGTCTTCTGGACACCAGATGTGTTATGCTATCCACTCTAACAACAAGCTGTTGTCCTTCAGGCTTGAAAAAGACCAAGCTGATATAACTATATTAGGGAGAAGATACAGTGTGCTTGACTGTGGCTGATCAGACCAATACAAGCTTAGAAGGCTCTACCACAGGTCAGACACAAATAATCCATATGAACATTTGGAGTGGAAATGTTCTTCAATTTATGCATCTCACCTTTCTTTTTAGCTACCACAATTCATAGAGCTCAGTGTCTTCTTTGATGTGGACGGTCCTGTGCTAGTGACCCCTATGTCTCACAATCAGTTCCAAAGTTCTTCAGAAACCTTGAGGGCATCCTCAAGGATCACTTCTGACCTCTGTGTGAGCATCTGCCTTGTGTGAATTCTCCATAAAACAGCCTTTTAGGCAAACACACATTTGGCATTTGAACAGTGTGGACAGTCCATTGGAGCTGTACTCTGCAGGAAAGTGTGAATGCTTGGCAGGTCAGTTCGAGAAAGCACCTCAGTGTCTATTACCTTATCTTGCCAAGTAATTTTCAGAATCTTCCTAAGGCAATTCAGATGGAAGTGATTCAGTTTCCTGGTATGGCTCTGGTATACTAGGTTTCATGGGCATATAATAATGAAATCAGCACAATGACTCTGTAGACCTTCAGTTTGGTAGGCAGCATAATACTGTTTTTCTCCCACACTTTCCTTTGAAGCCTCCCAAACACTGAACTAATTCTGACAATGCATGTGCCAGCCTTATCATCTATGTGTATATTTGTGGAAAGTATACTGCCAAGGTAAGTGAACTTATCCACACCATTCAAAATTTCTCCATTTGATGTAACTGATGGTTCCATGTGTGGATGGTTTCTTGTATGGTGCAGTGCTGGCCAGCAGAGAATCTCTGTTTTCTTGGTGTTCATTATCAGGCCAATTAGCACAAGCAATAGAGAATCAATTCATACTCTGCTGTATTTCAGACTCAGGCTGCACTGAGTGCACAATCATCTGAGAACAAAAAGTCACTACCAATTCTCTCTCCACTTTAGTCTTGACTCACAGCCTTTTCAAGTTAAAAATAACCATTAATTAAATTAAATTATTATTTGCCATCAGTGCAGTAGGTAACCTTGATGCCATTTTCATCCTCATTGAATGCATCCAACAACATCACTGAAAACATCATTCTAAGGAGCATGGGTACAAGCACACTTCACTTCATTGGTGATTGGGAAAAGCATAAAAGGATTATCCATTATCCAGAATCCATGCAAGCATGCTGTCATGGAAATTTTTACAGGATTTTCCACAAGCTCTCATGACTGACAATATCAAAGGTCATGGTCAAACTGATGAATATTGTGTACAGACCTCCATTCTGCTCCTGGCATTTCTTCTAGAGTTGTCAGGCAGCAAATACCATATCCACATTCCTCAGTCCTTTTGGAAGCTGCACTGGTTCTAGGTAGATGGCCATATTTCAGGTGAAGGATTAGCCTATTAAGCAGGACTCTGGGAAGAATCTTGCCAGTAATGACTCTGTGTGTGTGTGTATGTGTGTGTATGTGAGAGAGAGAGAGAGAGAGAGAGAGAGAGAGAGAGAGCATTACCTGTGATTGTCACAGGACAATCTATTTCCTTTACCTTTATAGAGACAGACAATGGAAGCATCCTTGAACTACTAGAAGATAACCTCTTCTTGCCATATAACCCAGAAAATTGCAGTCAGCTTTTGATTGATCAATACACACCTGGCATTCACAACTTCTTCTTCAGTTTGGCTAGAGAAGGATTGACTTCAAACTGAGGTAAATGGTCAGTGGCTTCAGCCTTGATTCATAATGGTCTGTTGATAACACCATTGACATATTCAGCCCATTTCTCTAGGATCATGACCTTATCACTTATCAGTATGGCTCCACCAGCACTGAGTAGTTGAGATGCACCGTAGGTCTCCATAAATAGCCTTCAGGGTATCATAAAAGTGCTTTGAATTCTTACTATAAGCATAAAACTGAATTTCATCTGCCTTCTTACTGAGCCAAATATCACGCACCTCTTGCACTTTACTTTTAATGGAGTTAAATATTGCCTGCTTAGAGACAAACTGTTGTGCTGATAAACCCTGTGGAGTTCTTGTTTTTTGTTAAACAGCTCCTAAATTTCCCCATCACTTCTGTCAAACCAGTCTTGATGTTTGCAAGTGTTGTGATCCAGATAAATGAAAGTGGTATTGCATATGTTCAAAAATATTTATTGCAGCTCTCTTTGTGGTGGCAAAAAACTGGAAATTAAGGGGATACCCATCAATTGGGAATGGCTGAACAACTTGTGGTATATGAATATAATGGAATACTTTTGTGCCATAAGAAATGGGGAGGAGATGGACTTCAAATTTACCTAGAGAGGCTTATATAAACTGATGCTAAGTGAGAAGAGCAGAACCAGGAAAAGTTTGTACACAATCATAGACACATTTCTGTGATGATCAGCTTTGATAAACTGGACTTTGATAAACTGAGACAACTCTACAAGTCTCAGGATGGAAGGAGAAATCTACATTCAGAGAAAGATCTAGAAAAAACAGAGTTTAATTGAAGACTGAAGTAATCTGCATGCTATCATTCTTTTCCATGTTTGGTTTTGTTTCTTCTTTCCCATTGTTCACTCCATGGGTTACAACCCTTTTATACAACCAGATTAATGTCCAATGTGAAAGTAGTTGCAGATCCTATACTTGCCGTCATGGGGTGGGGGAGAGAGAGGGGAGAAAATTTGAAACACAAGGGATTGTGAAACTGAATCTAATAAACTAAAAGTAAATAAACAAATCATTTTTTAAAAAAATTAAAAAAAATAAAAGTAGCTCTGTATACCAAATCTCTGGAAGCTGCCGAACTCCTTTTCTGCTCCACTGTTGCCAACCACGTGTTGGCTCAGCTTTACCTATGGTTAGCAATAAACTGTTTACCCATGGAAAACTGCTGTAATCTGTTGACATTATATCTTGTGTAGTTATCTTGCATTGGTCCTGCTGCTTTTGTTGAATGTGAATGTTTAGCTAGGAGAGGTTAAGTCTATGATCAATCCAGCACTCTGCCACACATTGCCTTCATCACTCTAACATTCTGTCTGTCCCTTCTTACAAAGTCAGTGTTGGTGATGAGAAGGTCCTGAGCCACACAAGTCTCAGTATGACTATTGCTATTGCTGTTTCCAACTTCATTTCTCCCAAGGACTCCCTGCCATAACAGATAGTCTGTGCCTATCCTGATGTTAAAGTCACCCAGAATTACAAGCATCTTTCAGCACATTAATTATGAGGGACTTCAGTTCTTCGTAAAATGTTGCTTTGATTTCATTGGGGTTCATCATAGTGGGAGCATATGCAGTGATGATGGTGGCCTGACTTTCTTGCAAGTGGCAATTGCATTGTGATGAGCCTGTCATTCAATCATTTTGGAAGGCACACAAGCTTGTTGATTAGATTAGTTTTCATTGCAAAACTCGTGCCAGCCTCACAATGTTCTCCATCAGTGTGTTTTCAGAAAAACATGTATCCGGCTCCAACTTCAGCAAACAGATCTTTATTTGCTAGCCTTGTTTCACTCGCAGATGTTTTTTGGATGTGATACCTGCTAAGTTCTCTCATAACAAGAGCTGTTTATCTTTCAAGTTTGCTGGATTTCATGTTGTCCATAAGCATGTGCACATTCTACATACCCATGGCAAATATAATCATCTCCACAAAAGTTTTTGTACATTTTTTTTGCATGTTTTGACCACAGGGTAGGATCCCTGCCTTACCACAGTAAGCAGATCAGGGTTAGGTTAGATAAAACAGACACTTTTTAGGCCACCTTTTCTAGTCCCTTCATCATGACAGGAGGTAAACAGTGCAGTCCTTTAAAAAGGCTGCTCAGGGGCAGCTCAGTGGTGCAGTGAATAGAGCACCAGCCCTGGACTCAGGAGGACCTGAGTTCAAATCTGGCCTCAGACACTTGACATACTTACTAGCTATGTGACCTTGGAAAAGTCACTTAACCCCAATTGCTTTACCTTTCTCCCTCAAAAAAGGCTGATCAAACACCCAAGGGGCTGCCAAATCCCACTACTGCTTCAGTCCAATGAAAAGATAACCCTGTGACCTACATCACCCATATGCAGGGTTTTGACTTCAGCTCCCAGTGTTACCACACCTGCTGTTTTGTCACTCGCCTGTCACCACAGGACTTTGAGATAGGTAAAAATGGTAAAATGGTGTGAATGATGTCTTTTGACTCATGCATAAGTTGGATTTAAGTGAGGCAGAGTTCCATAAAGTCTTCTGCCTCCCTTTCTCTTCTTGAGTCACTGAAGTCCAATGGGCCAGCCAAAAGTCAAGGAGACTGGTGATGGCTCAGGATGCAGTAGATGGCGGTGGCATATTCTGTGTCTAACCAAACTTTAAGCACTTCAAATAGTCTGCTTCCTCTATCTTCATGGTCCCTTGGTAAAAATGGTTCACATATGCCCATTCTGCCAGGGGAAGCCTTCACATGCTTAGGGTAGACACGCCCCTAACTCACCAACAGATTTGAGGCCTGTCAGTGACTTTCAGCATGGTTTAGCCTGGCTGCCTAAATGGTTTACCAGGGTGTGGCCGCTGCAATGCTACAACATCTTGGAGTCACAGGTGAGAGTTGGGTAACAAGCGGACACTAAAGATGGAAAGCAGACCTGAAAAGGGCTCGGCAAGCCATAACATCACAGGTGCTAGTCCTCCATCAATACCTGTATATAATGGTCATGGGAATTTGAAGATATTCCCTGCTTTGAAAATAAACTCTGCCCCTGATAGGCTGAATGTAATCACAAGGAGCCTATTATAGGAGGAGTTTGCTGAAGGGTAGAGCAGAGCCCACAGGAAGCTGGGAGTCCGAGATAGCTAGATTGGGAGGAAGAGAGAGCATACATCCCAGGGAGTCAGTCAGACTGGTGAGTACATATTGGTCAAATATTGGTTTGTGGGAAAGCTAAAGGGTGGTGTGGCTCTCTGCCACATTGTGGTGCACTAACTTCTATGTTTCTATGATGAATTAAGTTTCCTGGTGCTGGGATTTGGTTTTCTGGTGTCTGAATAAATGTTCCACTTCTGTCTTCTATATGGAGAGTCCGTTATATTTTGCAATGGAGCAACATGCAGGTATATTTATAGTGATCGTGGGCACTGAATATTGCTTTGGTGCTACGTTGGACAGTAAAGATGGAAAGCAACCCTGAAAAGGTCTCAACAAGCCATCACACAACAGATGATAATCCTCCACGAATACCCATATACCCTAGTTGCCCTACAAACAAGACATTACAGGAAAAATTAGAGATAATCTCAAGAGGATCCAGAAAGGCTATTTGCAAAAGGTAGGATTTTAATTGAAATTTGAAGAAAGTCAGGGAAGCCAAGAAATGAAGATGAGTAGAGTGAGAGGATTCCAGGCATGGGAGACAGCCCATGAAAATGCAAGAAATCAGGAAGTGGAGTGTCTTGTGCAAGGAATGGCATGAGAACAGTGTGGCTGGATCACAGAGTACATGGAGGAGAACGAGTTGTAACCAGACTAGAAAGGTAAGAGGGACTTACTCCCTGCACCCCTTTTTTATGTGCTGCCTTCCTCCATTAGAATATAAACTTCTTTAGGGTAGGAACTGTCATTCTTTTTTTGTATTTTTATCCCCATCACTTAGCATAATGTCTGGCACGTTGTACAGGTTTAAAACATGATTGTTGACTTGAAGAATAATTATAATAATAATAGCAGCTCAGGCTTATGTGACATGTTAAGGTTTTTATAAAACAATTCACAAAGATTATCTCACTTAAACCTCATAACAACCCTATGAGGTAGGCAATACACCAAGTATTATTCTCCTTTTACAAGAGAAAGCATTGGCTCTTAGGTTAAATGACATTGCCAAGATCACACAATTGGTATTCAGGGACTCAGAGTCAGGTTTTCTTGACCTCATACTTCCTTGCCTCTTTGTATGGATGACATTGTACTCTATGTAATGGGATGTTTGTTATAGAGAAAATACAAACATGGTCCTAGCACCTCCATAAACTTGCAATAGCAGATCCCAGAGAACAAATGGATCCTGAAAATGAACTGCATGAACCTGGCTTCTCCCAATTAAAATGCAAATTCCTTGAAAGCAACAATTATTGGATTTTTGGCATTGTATCCCCACTAGCACAATGCCTAGCATACAGAAAGTATTTAATAAATGCTGTTGAATTTAATCAAATAGTTCATTTTCCAAATGTCTTAAGGAAAGTTATTAGGGGTAAATTGTCAATGATATACAAGTCTATACATGCAACTCAGCATCTTACATTTATATGATTCAGTCCTTTAGGAAAATAATAGATCCTGAAGAGGAATTTTTGTTTTGTTTTGTTTTTGCTTTTTGGAGGGCAGTTGGGGTTAAGTGACTTGCCCAAGGTCACACGGCTAGTTTTTGTGTTAAGTGTCTGAGGCCGCATTTGAACTCAGGTCCTCCTGACTCCAGGGCCGGTGCTCTATTCACTGTGCCATCTAGCCGCCCCTTGAAGAGGAATTTTTAACAAGGTAGAGAGCAATGATAGCAACAGAAAAAGCAATAAATGTTTCTGAAAGTGATTTGTAGGTCTCAATAATACCAGTTTTTCTTATTAAAAGGTAGAACCCAGGTCAGGCTCTATGTGAAAAAAAAGTTCCTTCTGGGACAATGCAGTAACTCCTCATTGGTAGTTCCTGAGATGGGGTGGAAGTGGAGGGTAGAAAAGGAGGCAATTACATCTCAGATGATTGACCAAAGAGTTGAGAAGATCTCATCTTGACTCTTTAGCCAACTGTCTTTGAAAAACAACGCTTCCCCCTTAAGGGATCATCTCTGTTATATAGAAAATTAACTAAACTCAACAATTGTGTGCAAAGTTCCATGCTAAGCAAAAAGGATACCCATCCTCCCTAAAAAATTAGAGCTACATAGGCCCAAGGGTATGCAGAAGCTCTACTAGAGCATGAGAGAGAATCATTAGGCATTAACCTGGCACATTCCCTAAGAAAAGGAATTTATTAAACTATATTTCTACCAGTAGGTGTAAATCCCATGTCTAACTGTTCAAGAACAATGCCTTTCATGTTAGCTATAAAGACATAATTCTGAAAGATTCATCAGAGGACTTTCCCAGTCAACCTGGCTGACTAGAGCTTCCAAAATGAGGTGACTGGTTTAAAGCCATCCATTGGATACCTACTCAGGCTGGGTTTCAGTGACTAGAGCTCCCAGCTACCCAGCCACCCAGATAAAGTGGTTGGCTCAGACTTGAGAGGGATAAGAATAAGCATTTATTAAGCACCTAATATATATCGGGTCCTGTGCCTAAAAGTTTTACAAATATTATGCTAAAGCCACTCCCTTGGAATTGGCCTAGAAAAGAAGTCTTCACTGGGTATCTGGGGCTTTTCATCTTTTCCCTTATGCTTTTCTTCTGTAGAGGCAGTGTAACTTGTATGTGTGTGTGTATGCTGTGTGTGTGTGTGTGTGTGTGTTGAAGGGTGTGAGAAAGACTGTGATTCTCCTGCTGGGGCAAGAGTACTACACACACTTGCCCACGCTATGTAAGAAGAGAGCTTCTTTCCTCTTTTGCTCTCCTTTTTCCCTTTCTAATCAGAAATCAGAGACCAGAAAATTGCAGTAGTCAGGGCAATGATGGAGTAATCTGGAAAAGCACATTTAAAAAGCCTGGTGACCTTAGAGGAGAGCTCATGAAAAATGTCACTCAAATTATTGACTCCTATTTAGAGAAGATAGTTCCTAGACACCATGATCCTGGAACTTGAACGGGGG